>JBBPBX010001191.1:40175-76869 GCA_038048925.1 Garcialebias charrua | reverse complement strand
ATATATATACAGTATATATATTATATATATACTGTATATAGTTATATTTATATATACTGTAGTATGTATTTATATAGTTATATATATGCTTATCTGAATATTCCATTCATTCAACCTTTATTTATACATACATATAAATATATATGTATTATTACAGTATCTGAATATGTATACATAATGTGTGTGTGAATAAATTGCATCTTTGGTTGTGTCTTGCTAAACATATATTAAAGTACAGTATTCCACCAAAATTATTTAAATATGCTAAACTATACGTTCCTATACATGCAGTTTTAATAGCTGTATGCCTAAAATTTAAACATGTGACAATTGCATTACTATTCAGAGTGTTGTGATTGATTAAATGCGCTGATACTTTATTTTGCCAGCCAAATATATAAGGCTGAGTGGAGCGGTGGACGCCTTCAAGATGGCCGCCGTAAATCCTGCCCCGGCGCAAGCTATGCGGTATCTAGTGTATATATGATATCTATGTTTCGCATGGCTCTGGCCTTTCGACAACGGTTTTCCCACAATGCCTTTCGACTACGGTAGCCGAGGCAGTGTTTCTACCTTCATGCCAACGAGTGGAATTGAGATATAAATAATGATCCCAACATGTCCAGAAAGAGAAAAGTTGATACAGACGGAAGTTTCAAGAAAGATGGGAAGGCGAATACTTGTTTGTGCTTCCAGGAGAAAGACCGGTATGTCTTTTGTGTTACGAGGCGGTGTCGGTTTTGAAACCAAACACGGAGCTAAGTACGCTAAAGCTAGCCTTCAAGAAAAGCAACACATTCTGCCAAGAATTAAAAGGCAAACTGCAGTCGCAGCAGAGTTTGTTCATGAAACCCACAGCCAAAAACGAGGCTGCAGTGAAAGCTAGCTTCAAAGTGGCTGTGTGACTTTGCTGTGTTGTGCGACATAACCGACCATCTCGCCCAGCTGAATCAGAAGCTGCAGGGATGTAAACAAGTCATCACGCAGATGTCCGACGCGATCACGGCTTTCCTGCGAAAATTGGACTTATGGATGTGGCAAGTGAAACAAGACAATCTTGTCCACTTTCCTGTTTGTCAGGTTAGCATTTTCTTAAAATTTAATTCAAATATATCTTGATGCATTCTCAATAATCCAGGTAGAAACATCTAAAAAAGCTAAGTGTGGTCCTCTGGACATTCAAAAAAACAAAACAAAAAACAGGTGATTATTTCAGCCACCTAAAATAATATGTTCCCCTTCCTTGGATGGTTTATTTTCACAAAGATGGCCTCTTTTACTCGTCTCTCAAACCATTGTTCCTCTCTATCAAGGATGTGAACATCTTCATCCCTGAAAGATGAAGTTTTGTTTTGTTTTTTAAATGTCCAGAGGACCAGACTTAGCTTTTTTAGATTAATTAAAATATAATAAAATGTAATTCAACAAAGAAGAAGAACATTTCAACTGTGTGCAATTTAATGATTGTGCTTGCATTTTGTTTTGTGTTTATCATTTTCAGAACATGATCAATCATAGAGAGAGAATCCACTTGGTGTGTTCACGGACAGGCAGCATCTCCTCATCAAAGACTAACCAAAAAAACTTGAGGTAATATAGTTGTGAACTGAGTCAACCTTTATTTTGGTATGTGTATGCACACAAATTGTTGTCATTCACAGTTGGATGCAAGGCTGTGTGTAGCCTTTTTGGGTGAGATGCTACATGTGTCATACATGTTCTTTGCAGCTCAGTTTTATGTTTTTTTTTTTAATTAACTTGGACAATTTCATCCTTCATTAATGGAGTTATGTGGGTTTTCATAAGCTGACAATTTTTAAAAGGATTTATGTTAGAGCAACAAGCAAACAGATGTTTTCTATGCAACTGTAATTGTCAGTTGAATAAGTTATAATAAATGAGTTATTCAACATTAAGGAGTACGGTAGTTACATTTATTTTACATTACATTAGATTACATTTAGTTACATTTATAAGTTACATCTGGCCCTTCAAGGTCAGCCATTATGCCGAAGTGGCCCTCGGTGAAAATGAGTTTGACACCCCTGACCTACCGCATCTACCGCAGCACTAAAATATTATAGAAATTGTATTAAAACAACTTACAGAGCTGCAGAATATGGTGTGATGAGGAATATAGCTGAGGGAAAAGTTACTCAAAAGAAGAAAATGGGTCATATTGCATTATTTATTCCATGCGACCACATTTGAAATCCACAGCTTCACTTACATGTGTAGTTTCTACGGTACTCTACCGCAGAGATGTTCAGTGGTTCGTCTCCCAGTAAAATCCATGACTCATATAAGACAAACTTCAAACAACATTCCTCAAAACTTAGAAATAAAGCTTTGAGTTAGCCCCAAAATAATAAAACGGCGTGTAACGGCTCGTTCTCCAACTGTTCCCAAGAAGTATGAAAAATGACTGAAAGCTGGTGTTTCCTCACAGAAAAAAAAAAACATCTAAAATGAAATGCTGAAACTTTTTTTATAATCCAGCTCAACAGGCTGTAAAAAGGTGCTTTCAGTAACAGAATTGACTAACGTAAAATAAAACCTTCCTGTTTTGTCATCAGTTTTTTTTAACCTTCTTTTATGGATATTCCATTCTCTTTGCTGTCTGTCAGCATTTTAGGCACAGCAAGTAGCTGAACACTAATTAATCTGCTAAAACTAATTATTCAACAACCTAGTGGACACATTTTTTCTTCTGTTCGGATAAACACAAGCTGAGTGGCCCTTCATAGTAATCTTCAAGGAATAGTCCAGATCTTTTTAAGTGCGGTTCTGTGAAGAGGTAATTTTTATGGTACAGCCACGACGCCTCCAATATGGTAGATGCTGAGCGCCAGGAGCAACGGCCCAGCGGACTTTTCCACAGAGTCCAGCATTAATGTGGATCACACTTTTTGATTAAATAAATGGACAGATGGATCTTGAGGGCCAGACGAGATGTTAACAAGAGCCAGATTTGGTCCTTGAGGTTGACACCAAAGTTGAGTTTGTTTGGTGTAAAGGTTAAGTCGACTTTGCATCTCAGCAGTGTGATGTAGTGATGACAGACATTTGGAAAGGGAGATGTTCAACTAGGCCAGTCACGATAATCAATAAATCAGTTAATCACATGATAAATTAAAATTTTCGACCTCATTTTCATTTATCGGCTTGATCGTTTCTTCGTGTCTCTTTCTACCGAAGACACTAGATGACAAAAGACTCAACTCCGGTGCTCTTCACTGACCCCTCCCTTTCTCTTTTCTCTTGTTTTTGTTCATGCACTTCGGTGCAATTTTGTTTTAATAATAATAATAATAATTGTCTAATCTTGTCATCTGCGTATGTTTCCCATACACAGACGAAATTCGTCTCTGCATTTAACCCAACCACCTACCAGGCGGTGCAGTGAGCAGCCATAGAAGGCGCTCGGGGAGCTGGAGAAATAGGTGTGCACTCATAGACACCCCAAGATGTGTAGTGGCCGGGACGCGAACCCGCGTCCTTCGGGTCCCAAGTCAAACGCCCTAACCACTACACCATCTTGGCTCCACCATCCAAAATTGTGTTTTTGGATCATTAAAAGCAGCTAAGCTGAGAAGCTAAGCTACGAGCTAAGCTAACAGGCCGACTTCAGGGAAAAAACTCCGTCTTGTGGAAGATCCAAAATTCACAGTTGAAACTCGTGTCTTCGTCTAAAAATTCGTTTTTCTCTGCAAAAAGAAGCTGAGAACTTTACTGGTTTTTATGAAAAACTTTTTGTGAAAAATGGTATGCTAAAGAGCTCAATCCACACCGAGCATCCAACATTTTGTGAACCAAAGAGAGACAACCCATGTCACGTCAAGGGGCCTCCTTCCCATTTTTCTTAAAGACACACGATGCTCGCTCCCTCACTATCCATCCTTCGGTTCAAACAGTCTTGTACTGCCATTCGTGGTCGAAAAAAGGTGCTACACACAAAACAAATTAAAACATTTCTTCTTAAATTTGATGATAATTACAAATTATTGTCAAATTTCAAACTATATTATCGTTTATCGCAATAATTTCTGAGACAATTAATTGCCCAGCAAAATTTGTTGTTGTGACAGGCCTATGTTCAACACAAAGTTTACACACAGTCTTTAATTGAACTCCACGCCTCATTTAGTATTACAATGCTAGCTTCATGTTCCTAATCCCGCTCACATTTTCAGGGAATGTGCTTGACTCAGTCGGTGATTTATGAATGGTCCTTAAAGAGGAGCTCGTCTTTGTAACCGCATCACAGAACCGTTTCGTGAAAAGGCTTTAAAAAGCCCAAGACGTGCAGCAGAGTTACAATCTGCCCAGACTGAGGTGTCAGCTCCTGATCACAGATTAACAGCAGTTCTCTTAAGACCAGTGATTGCTGCAAAAAATGGTATATGCCCTAAAATTGTATCTCCCTTCAACCATTAATCCTGAAATTCTGGAAGTATGAAATAAAATACAGTTTAGTTGAACTTTGGGGTTTAATAATATACGGTGCAGTAGAAATAAGTTGTCTCTTGTATCGCACTTGTCAGATTTATACAAGTTATTCAACATAGCCTTTTCTACACTCTGTGTGCTTTGCTTAGTTACTCCCTGCAGTCCTGCAGAAGAGGATTTCAGTCATGCATAGCTGCCCAACTCAAAATGTATAAAATGTGATTTTAATAAGGTTAAAAAAAGATGTAAAGTGATCCGGTCCATATTTCTGTACTTCCCCTATATTAAAGGAAATAAAATCCTGGTCTGTGTGTGCATATAATCTGCTCGGTGTGTTCGTACTTGTGTAAAAACTCATCATCTCTGTCGGCGCAGAGCACAGAACAGATCAAAGCTGTGTCTTGGCACAAGAGGCAAAGGCAATTCAAAGCCATTTTAGTGGGTTAGGTGATGAAGAAAGGGCTTTCCTCACTTAGATCCTTTCAATTAGGCCTGGGGTGGCGAACACAGAACACCTCGTACGACATTATCAATGACAGCAGCTTTCATTTGTTGCTTTCAATTTGCAATAAGATGTTAAGACTTCTCTAAGCCAGAGTCCTATCAGTGGAAAATGGAATGGGGCAAACATACCAAGAGTTTAATGCTTCAACATGAAATCCCTGCTAAGATTTGGTCTGAGGGTGAGTAGAATGGACAGCAGTTCATAGATTTCTCATAATTTATTCATGACTACAAAAATTCATATTCACCGGCATCTGCCTGATCCTTCATGCACTATTCATGGGGCAGAAGGCACCGGAGCCCAAATAACACGGTCGGTCCAACTGTGACGAACCACGACAAGAGCCGCAATCAACAACAACAACAAAAAACAAGCAGCTGAATGGAGAGTTGACATTTTGAAATGCTCCGTCACTCCTCTTGTTACCTGACGTCTCGCCTTGTGCAGAAGTTTAATCAGGATTGCAGAGCAGTTTTGGTTGACTGGACAAACCGAACACAATTACACATGATTGGTGGTAAACTAATGGGTAAACACACAGACGTCGATACCAGATTTTTCTTGCATGTGGTGAGCATCAACTCACTGAGGGAGGTTCAAAGTTATTGTTGAAGGAAGTGCGATGTTTGATCATCCTGAGGATGTTTCAATACATAAACATGAGCTGCTCCTCCGCTGGTGCTATAAATAGCACTAGTACGAAATACGCTCATTATGCAATATAATTGTCAGCATACATGCATTTAAAAACTGCATGCAACCATGGCAAAACAATAAAGACAAGAGGTTTTATGATAACATCTGCCAATTAAAGTAGAAAAGATGGGACAGTATTAGCTATGATCTGTGAGACATTTTGTATTTTACAGTCTAGACTCGCACATGAATCACAAAAACACACAAGTTCGATCTGAATCTCCTTACCAGACAGTATGAACCTGCATTTTTGTGGTACAGCCACGACGCCACCAATATGGTAGATATTGCGTGCCAGGAGCGACGGCCCAGCGGACTTTTCCACAGAGCCCAGCATTAATGTGGATCACACTTTTTGATTGGATAAAGCGGTTGGACCAAAAATCGAAGAACAAAATTTCTCCAATTACTTCGGCAAAAAATTGGTAAAATCGAATAAATGACTCAGCCCAGCCTCAGTGTGAAACACAGCCAGGTACGCATCTTCAGCTAAAACGTCTGAAAAAAACACAGTTTCTTTGCTTCACTTGTTAAAAACTCCAGAAACTGAGAAGCTCCGCACACCAAACAATTGAGGAAGCACCAAAAAACTCCTGCTGTTCTTCCTCCTCTGCACGGCGCTCTGATGTGCAGCGGCGCCTTCATCTGCCTCTTTTCTGTCTGGAAACACACACACATTTCCACCTTTCTTATGGTCATCTGTTCTCCACTCCCACCTCTCGCTTTTGCCCATCCACCTCTGTCTGATGCTCGCGGGTCTCTCAGTGCAGCTGTTTCAGCACAGCTACTTAAAAGCACGGATTTGGACTTCAGCATTTAGCCACTCTGGTATTGTGTAGTTTATTCAGTGATTATGAAAAGCACTGGAAGAGGATAGTGCAGCTTACAAGCTGGGATCATTAGGGTCATCCAGTTGAATACAGGGATAAGAACGATGACATAATGATGATAATGCACTACCAGAAGTAAGAGTTAAAAGGCCGACGTGGTCAACTTGCACAGAGAAGTCAAACAAAGCACATCTGTCCATCCTAGCATATAATGTTCAGTTCATTAACAAAAGCACTTTAATCTTTATGGAGACATTTTCTTTCCAAGCCAACTTTTGACAACTTTCGTTCTTATTTTATTTCATTTTTCGTTTCGTTTAAAATAAGAACTTTCGTTCTTATTTTATTTTATTTCATTTTAGATAAATGATGATTTAGATAAAAATATGATCCACTCAATTACAGGTTGTGCAAATAGTATTTTCCTAAATGGAACTAACAAAGAGGAAATAATGAATGTAGTAAAACATCTTACAGACAAGAGATCGAAAGACTGGGTGGACATGGATATGATGTTTGTAAAGGACATAATGAGTCATGTTATTGAGCCGTTCACATACATATGTAACTTATCATTTTCAACAGGAATTTTTCCAGATAATATGAAAGTAGCTAAGGTCGTTCCTCTTTTTAAAAATGGTGATAAATGTGTATTCAACAATTATAGACCTATATCCTTGTTACCACAGTTTTCAAAAATTCTTGAAAAACTATTTGTAAACAGACTAGACCAATTTATAGATAAACAAAATATTCTAAGCAGCAGTCAGTATGGGTTTAGATCAAAAAACTCTACATCAATGGCTCTCATGGAATTAATGGAACAAATAACTACTGCTGTCGATCAAAAACAACATTGTATCAGTATCTTTGTTGATTTAAAAAAAGCATTCGATACTATTGATCACACCATTCTCCTTGAAAAACTGAACAAATATGGTATTAGAGGACCAGCATTACAGTGGGTATCTAGCTACTTAAAAAATAGGAAACAATTTGTACAAATAAATGATGTAAGATCTGACCTCTGTAATATCACATGTGGAGTTCCCCAAGGCTCTGTACTTGGACCAAAGCTTTTTATTTTATATGTGAATGACTTGGTAAATGTGTCAGGACTCCTTAAATGTGTACTTTTCGCAGATGATACCACTTTTTTCTGTTCAGGTGAAGATATAGAACAAATGTTAGAATTGATAAAGACAGAATTTGTCAAGATACAAACTTGGTTTAAAATAAATAAATTATCATTAAATCTAGAGAAAACTAATTACATGATATTCGGTAATAGAAAGAAAACTGTTGATGTTCCACTCAAAATTGAGGATGTTGAGATTTGTAGAGTGAGTGAGGTGAAGTTTTTGGGTGTTATCATTGATGACAAACTGACATGGAAACAACACATAAATTCTGTAAGAATAAAAATAGCTAAATCGATAGCAGTACTGTACAAAGTCAGAGACCTATTGAATGATAAAGCTCTGTATTTGTTGTATAACACAATCATTGTTCCACACTTAATCTATTGTATTGATGTTTGGGGGAATGCGTGTAAAACAATCACAAAGCCTATTTTTGTATTACAGAAAAGAGCTGTAAGAATTATCACTAGAAAGCATTACCGTCATCCATCAAGTACATTATTTTATCAACTAAATTATTGAAGTTCCATGATTTGGTAGACTATAATATTTTATCAGTTATGTATAGAGCTCAAAATAATGCATTACCTTTAAATATCCAAATGCACTTTGTTAAAAGACAAAGTTGTTATAATCTTAAGGGAACAGAGTTGTTTGTAAAACCACAATTCAGAACTAGTCTAATATCTACCCACCTACTTCTCATATCTACACACCTGCCTCTAATATCTACCCACCTACTTCTCATATCTACCCACATACTTCTCATATCTACACACCTACCTGTACATCATATTGTAAGTATTTGTCTCTCACTGCTTTGAGACTTGTGATTTTCCTCCAGAGTGCAGCGTACACATTCAAACTGTCATCAACTCTCGGTGTATCTGAGATCAGACTTTTTTCTTTCAACTGGTAGTGAAGTTCATTTTTACTTCTCATATTTCCATCATAAAGTACTGTAGACCTAAAAATTCACATGACAGCCAGACACTTCTGCTCCTTAAGGTTCAGGAACAACACAACACCTTTCACCCTGTGACTTTAAAAATACAGTACTATGCTTTCTTGCGTAATAAAGAGTGCTGGCAGGGAGTGAGAGAAACAGATGTGAGGTTACCATGGTGACACTATCAAGACAGTAGAAGCAGCTTTATCATGTCTTCTGATTTATTGCACTCTTCATAATTTTACATACAGTAGTACATCAGTATATCAAAATGTAGGCATTTTGTCCAAACTTTTGGGTTTTATAATGGAAAGTTTGGCAGTAGCTCAAACTGAAACTCTTTCAAATGTCTTAAAAAATGTTCCAGCTTGATTAAAGTATGCATTAGCCTGAATTAATCAAATCAGAGTAGTATAAAAAGTACTTAAGCTCACCATTGTGTCAGGACTCCCCTGGGTGATAAAGGAACGGGACTGGTTCTTTGGCACGACAGCTTTAACCAGCGATACGTTGTCGCTGATACCCTGAAACATGAGGAGCAAGGACTTTGTTCAACTGGGAGATCATCAGTTTGGTGAAGTGGATCAACAAAAGGTGAAGATATGAACCTCAACAAAGAAGGACTTGAGGTCACTGAGATGTTCAAACATGCTGAGAGGACATGAGTCCTGCTGAGCCTTCTTCTTCTCTACTTCCTCCTGAGACAGGCGCACTGGATGGGGCTCCTGAGCGAGGACGAGCATACAGAGTCGAAACGAGGCTGCTTAACCCACTCATCGTGTTATGATGAAATTAACCCTTTAATTTGATTTCAGATGTCATGTTTTCACCTTGAGTAACTGGCAAGGGGTCTGACCAAAGTTCCTGATCATTCCTTCCAAAGCTTTCCGCTCCTTTTCATCAGTAATGGCATCCAAGTCCACTGCCCCTAGAATGACAGTCGACTTTAACTGACAACATTTCCACAGGTGTCCTGGGACAGGAAACATCAGGCTACAGCTCAAAAACTGCTTCTGCAAAACAAGGCCGTGGTGGCGAAGAGAATCCAATCAGACGTCAACTGAAAATTAGCCTAAGTCCTCACAATTTTCTCGCCAGTTTGAGTCTCATACAGCCGCAGCGCAATGAGATACTCCCTTTACGAAGAGAACAGACCCGAGCCATGACTCAGCATGATATCTTACCCTCATATGTGCAGTAGTAGAATACGTTGAGAGCCTCCGCTGCTGCAGGACCCTTCTGCTTGTAACCAAAGATCAGGTCGATCCACTCGTGGAGGTGCGTGGAGACGTACTCCGACTCCTGTTGGAGCCCAAAAAATGTCCAGTGCGATGAAAATCGTTAGAAATGTGAAGGGACAGATTATTATAGAACAGAAATCAGGTGGGATCCCTCTGTTGAAGTGAATGGCTTGATGCAAATTGTGATAAATACATTTAGTGGAACAAAAATTAAAATCATCTCTACTTTATATCAAAAACTGAGGATGAATAAGCATTCAACTAAGTATATTAAAGAAAAATGGGAATCAGAACTTCACGTGATAATTTCAGATGAAGATTGGCTAGACATGTGGAAAACGCATCAGACATCTACCATGTCACGGATATGGAGGGAATTCACATGGAAAAATCTAATAAGATTTTTCATTACACCTAAAGTCAAAAATGCATATACAGGTAGTCCCCGATTTACGAGCGCTCTGATCTACGAGGTTCCGGACTTACGAGCTGGCGAATTTTTTGAAAAAACGCAAAAAATACAGAGTTTTTCTGTGTTTTTTCACCACAGTTCGTTAGCTAAACATGTGGACACACGTTTCCGATCATTTTTATGCACTCATAAGCAGTTTTTCGATGAAAAACGAGTGTTCGTAGTCGCGCTAGCAAAACCGTTCCAATTTACGAGCGAAATTCCGGACTTACGAGACACGTGGCGGCCGTTCCAAATTACGAGATTTCCGGTTTACGAGCGCCTCGTTGTAACGGAACTCGCTCGTAAAGCGGGGACTACCTGTATAGTAGTGACACCAATCTGGGGTGCTGGAGAAATTGTGGATCTTTGAATGCCGATCATGCACACATATTTTGGAACTGTTCTAAAATTGTTCAATTTTGGAAAAATGTACATGAAACGCTAACTAAGATTTTGGGATATGATATTCCCTTGAGTAGCGGGGTACTATATCTGTGCAATTTTCATGGTACAGTACCAATATAAGGGGAAAGGACAGGTATCTGATTAAGATAATGTTAATAGCCTGCAAGAAAGCTATTACGAGGAACTGGGGAAAGACTGACACCCCGGGTCAAGACCAATGGACTGGCATAATAGAAGAAATCTACATTATGGAGAAACTGACGCATCGGTTGAGACTTCAACAGACACAAATGGACAAAAAAATGGAAGAAACGGACAATATTTAAAGGCGAAAGATAGTGACAACAAATAGAGAATAATCTACCTATACCAAATAAGTCAAGAGTTGATTAGAATAACGGCACCCAAGCAAAAGTTCTGTATACTGTATAGTGATGCTCAGTGTGTAATGTTCATGTACTGTATGTAAAAAATTTGAAAAATTCCAATAAACAAAAAATATCAAAAAAGAAATGTGAAGGGACAGACAAATCCAAGAACTTGTGTCGGTTGGTTGTGTTGACTTAAAAGGAAAGTTCTGCTTTCTGTCTTGCGGGAATAGTCTCTGACGAGTGACATTATTACGGCGGTGGAACTTAAACTGGGCCTCACCAGAGCTTTGCGGTGCTTGTAGATGAAGTCCTCCGGGGACTTGGCCCATTTGGGTAGAACAACATCATTTACCCTCTCCTTGGAGATCTGCAGGCGGCCTAGATCAAAGCCTGGTTTGACATGGAGAACAACGGCCGGAGAAACAGGAAGACAGTTAGTTGTCACACAAATGAAGCCCTGAAGACAAGTTCTCTATTAGCCATACAACCAAACTTCACCGTTTTGGTTCTCCAGAAACTCTGGGAAGTAGAAGAACTCGGGGATGAGCTCCTTGACGTCGTTGGGGTTGTCCATGAGAGTCTGCCACGTCGCTGGGATCGAATGGAACTGCCGGTCAGCGCAGTCGAACCTGAATCGAGGCAGAGCACTGCCGCTGAAGATTTGATCTACGAGACGTTCAGACGACGAGGAGGACGACAGCTTACCGTCCGCTCTGCAGCTGGATGTGCAGGGAGGTGAAGGGTTCCGCTCTGATCATGTAGTGCATCACTCCGGCAGCGTTCGAGTAGTGCGTGCCGTAATGGAACCTGTCAATGGTCCCCGTTGGGTCCTCGAAACTTTTGTACCTGACGGACACGTGAAACGCTTTAACGATAAAAGTCAGGTATTTATACATCTTCTGAATGATAACCGTCTAAAAAAGGTTAATACTTCTCTCGAACTGCTTTAGCGTTGCGCTCATTTTGAACAGCTACTGGCTTTGACAGGTCCCTGAACACCCGGGCGTCAGAGAGGTCCAGCTCTTCTGAAGTGTAGTCGGACAGAATCCAGGGAAACTGGAAACACGAACCAAAAAAAAAGTACCACAAATACTGAGATTTACAGTCACACATACACAAACAAGAGTCCACCCTCTTTCAGTTCAAGGGTTTTATAGATACCCGGAGAAGTTGTGAGTAAAAACTAACTTCACCCTTATTACGTTTGTCAGATTTAGAAAATTAGGACTTTAAAGAGATCTCAGACTACTAGCATATTCGTTTTAATAAGTTGACATTTCTCTATTCTACTAAAATTTGCTGGTGACAAGTGAAAAATCGTAAGTACTTTAAAAAAATTATACGTTTATTATGTTTTTCACCAAAGACATTGCCATTATTTTACTGGTGCAATGCATTATGGGACAATGACGCACATCAGTTGTAATAGAGACAAAAACACAAGCAGCCAATGCAAAAAAGTTATAACGTAACAATAGTTACATTTTGTTATATTAGTTATATTAGTCCTTATGCACAATATATGAGTCGAAACAATCAAATGTGGTTAACTTGTGATGTTTGATCAGTGCAAGAGCAAACGCCATACATTTTAGCTCTGAAGCTAACCGCCAACATATTAGCTTTGGAACTAATGCTAATAATTGTCTATCGTTGTCACCACTCTGTTAAAATCAGGTCTCTCTTGTAAATGAGTCCTCAAGGCTGAAAGGGATTAACCTGTCTAAATAAAGGTTGAATGAATGAAAAAAACGCTATATAAATTATCACTGGAGATAATGCTATATAAATTAGCCCTGGAGCTAATGCTATATAAATTAGCATTGAAGCTAATGCAATATCAATTAGCTCTGGAGCTAACATCATATTAGCTCTGGCAGTAACGACAAACATATGAGGTTTGGAGCTAATGCTGTATAAATTAGCACTGGAGCTAATGTTATATAAATTAGCATAGCAACTAATGATATATAAATTAGCTCTGGAACTAACATCGTATTAGCTCTGGCAGTAACAATAAACATATCAGGTTTGGAGCTAATCCTGTATAAATTAGCACTGGAGCCAATGTTATATAAATTAGCATAGCAACTAATGATATATAAATTAGCTCTGGAACTAACATCGTATTAGCTCTGGCAGTAACAACAAACATATCAGGTTTGGAGCTAATGCTGTATAAATTAGCACTGGAGCCAATGTTATATAAATTAGCATAGCAACTAATGATATATAAATTAGCTCTGGAACTAACATCGTATTAGCTCTGGCAGTAACAACAAACATATGAGGTTTGGAGCTAATGCTGTATAAATTAGTTCTGAAACCAACAGCAAACATATTAGCTTTGGAGCTAATGCTATACAAATTAGCACTGGAGCTAATGTTATATAAATTAGCATAGCAACTAATGCTATATAAATTAGCTCTGGAACTAACATCGTATTAGCTCTGGCAGTAACGACAAACATATGAGGTTTGGAGCTAATGCTTTATAAATTAGCACTGAAGCTAATGATAAATAAATTAGCTCTGAAACTAACGGCAAACATATTAGCTTTGGAGCTAATGCTATATAAATTAGCACTGGTGCTCATGCTATATAAATTAGCACTGGTGCTAACATTATATGCATTAGCTGTGGACTTAATGTCATATAGCTCTCAGGACATGATTACCTGCAGTGTTCCCTCAGTGAGAACTCAACTTGGCAAAAGGGCCTTCTCCTACTCTGCTCATGTTTCCTGGAATATCTTACAAAAAGATCTGAAGCTCTCGACCTTGACCTCTCTAAGTGGCTTCAAACATCTATTAAGTTCCTGGCTAGAACCAATGCAGACATGTTCCTGTTTTTAGTTTTCTACACCGCCTTATCTAGCCGTTTTTGTTGTTGCTATGTTTCTTTCTCCTTTTAATTATCATACTGTTTGTAATTGTAAAACAATAAAAATAAAATAATTTGTATGAATCATGTTTATTGTTGTTGTTGTTGTTGTCCACTGTTGTCTTTGTTAAAATCCACGTCTCTCTTATAAAAGAGCCCTCGTGGCTCAATGGGACTAACATGTATAAATAAAGGTTGAATTATTTGTTCTGCAAATCTAAAAAGAAACGTAGTGAACATACCACTGGGTACTGAGCGAGGTCGTTGTACGTCCTGCCCGCAATCGTGTTGAGTTGCATCAAATAATCAAAGTTGGAAATCTCTCGGCTCACCCATTTCTGTAATAAACGGCACACAGATTTAATTCACTTAAATAATAAAACAAACTGAAAAAGACAAGACTCAGGAATAACTCAAGTCCAGAATCTGGTGACGTTTTGTACTCTTTACAATGTTTCTTCAAGACACTAAAGCTAATTTTAACTCTACAATCTACTGGTGACGACACTGAAAAAGAGAGTCTGGTGTTATTCAAGTCCTGCTTTAAGAAAGACCTCAAGGGCTGACAGCTGGAGAGAATTTATTTGGACAACCGTGTTCACGGTTCCATAACCTGGATCTCCCTCTGACAGAAGCAGCAACATCACTTAAGTTTTGGAGTCATCTCTAAGGCAAGTACGGAACAGTTAGATGAATGTGTTTCAAATAGGTGGTAGGCATTTGGGTTACAAACAGTTTTCTTGAGGGTTTGAGTTGCCACCTTGAGTTTGTGTGACTGAATGGTCCTAGGACAGTGGTTACTAAAACTGGTCCTTGGAGGTCTTTAACAAGAACTTAACAAGACTGACACTTTAAAAACAATTAACTGTTTGCTTGAAATTACAGTAAAGGTGTGTCTCAGTTGATCTTTTCCTTAATAAATGCACTTTAATGGTCAAATTAGCCGCATTTCACCGGGGCGGTGCAGCAAAATGAAGCTGGATTGACGTTTGCTCCAAGCAGCAAGCTGGACAAAGGGGCAGCCTATGGCAAACCGGTTGTATCATTAAAAGCTGGTAAAGATTTTCAGTCGTCCAGGACATGATAAATTCAAAAAAGTTCAAGACAAAAAACAATAAAGTATAATAAATAAAGCCCAGTTGTTTTTGTCTTGAACTTTTTTGAATTTATCATTATAGCCCACTTTTACCTAGCCTGGCCCTCGCCTTCCTGCACAGCTCCGCTCAATTCTCATTTCCCTTCACTTCACAGTCTGGGACTTCTCCCATCCACAACCATTTCTCCGGTAGATTTTTGTTCGGACCAATCAGAGAGCAGAAGGCGGAGTTTTGAACGACGTCGACTGACGTCGTCATTCAAAATGGCTGCCGCCACGAAGGAATTTTCAATAAAACAAGGTAAAAAACTATTATTTCTCTGCTGAGAAAAAATATATTTCATAGCTGACGTTATATCAGAAGTGTTCCTGAGCAATCAGAGAGCAGAAGGCGGAGTTTTGAACGATGTCGACTGACGTCGTCATTCAAAATGGCTGCCGCCACGAACGAATTTTCATCAAAACAAGGTAAAAAACTATTATTTCTCTGCTGATAAAAAATATATTTCATAGCTGACGTTATATCAGAAGTGTTCCTGAGCTTAACAGTTCCTAAATCAATTCACGAAATGGTCAAATCTGCTGGATTTAAATAGTTTCGGTTTGACATTTTCCAAACAGCCTCGGGTGCGCTACGAAAATAAATGATAAAAAATCGAATTTTATCTCAAATGTTTCATCTAGGCCAACAGTCAGTAAATTAAAGACATATAATTACACACTGGTAGCAGAAAAAATATCCACCGAGTGGTTTCTTTTTAAATATATTTTTTATTGATTTTCAATTATTTACAACACAACAACAACAAAAAACAAGAAAAACCCTGTGCTGTCTACATATACACACACACACACACACATACCCACATACAAAAACAGAACTACAACAAAATACTCCACATAAACAAGAATTAAGGTCTCAGACTCTTCCTCCAGTCGATATCGCCTTACAGCCATCAAAATAAACGAGGAACAGCAATAATAAAATAAAAAATAAAAAACAACAAGAACAAATAGAGCTATACAACATAATTAAATACTAAAATCCTAGGAACCAAGCAGGAAAGACTCAAGAGGACCCCATAATGTCAGAAATACATCTGATTTGTGATTAAGATCATGGGTCAGCTTTTCTAAAGGAAGGATGGCAGATATCTGCGTGAGCCACATGTTTACTGTGGGGGGATGTGGTGAAATCCATTGTAGCAAAATACACTTCTTGGCAAGAAAGCAAAGAATTGTAAACAAAGATTTAGACTGTGCGTCCAAATGATTAGGGAAGACATTTAGAAGATAAAATTTAGGAGATAAAGAAAAGCAACCACCCAAAATCTTTTCAGTCACTGAATGGATGCCCTTCCAAAAAGTCTGCAGTAAGTCACATGACCAGAACAGGTGGAAAAAAGTACCTCTATGCTTCAAACATTTGCAGCACAAGTTGGAGCGGTCGGGGAACATTCTCTGAAGACGAACAGGGGTATAGTAAGATCTGTAAAATAATTTAAAATTTTGCTCATGTATAGAAATAGAAGTACATTGAGGAAAAGTTCCATTGCAAATCTTAAGCCAATCTGAAGAACTAAATTTCACCTCCAGATCCTGTTCCCACAGCCGCTTGACAGAGTCAAAACTTGATGGTTCAGAGCTAAGTAAGGATACATAGAACTTAGAGATCAGACCCTTGGGGGATTTGGTTGAAACCAGAGTATTTTCCAGATCCGTCAACTCCCTACGAAAAGCATTAGACCTAAACAATGACTCCATAAAATGCCGTATTTGAAGGTATTTATAAAAATCTTTTTGAGGAATGTTACTCTCATCCCTGATTTGATTAAATGATTTAATAGATCCAGAAATCAAAAGATCAGAAAAATCAGTCAGACCAGAAGAAGACCAATTCAGTAAGCCAATACTTCTAACGGAGATTGGTAGGTCTGGGTTTAAAGTCAGAGGGGATCGAATCGAGATAAATGAAGGGATGTTCAGGTATTTCTTTATGTCTTGCCAGGCTAATAAAGTACTGTAAACTACCACATTTTCCTTTACTGTATCCAATTGATCTAAGTTATTGATAAAGGGGAGGGAGCTTAACCTTCTAGGACTGCATGATAAAGATTCAAGATCAAGCCATAAACAGTTGTCTCTACTAGAAAACCAGTCTGACATAGTTTTAAGCTGAGCGGACCAGTAATAAAGCTGCATATTGGGTAGAGACAAACCTCCCGAATGTTTGGGTTTAGTAAGCGTGGAAAACTTAATTCGTGGATGCTTATTGTTCCAAATGAAACGAGAAATGTGAGAATTAAGGGATTTAAAAAATGTGAGGGACAAGTAACAAGGGAGGTTTTGAAATAAATAATTTAAACGAGGGAGAATATTCATTTTTATTGTATTAACCCTACCTAGAAGTGACATAGGTAAAGTAGACCATTTCGATAGATCATTCTTAATGTTCAGAACTAGGGGGGAGTAGTTTGATGAGAATAAGTCTTTCAATGCAGGAGTGATATGGATGCCTAAATATTTGAACCCTTTTTCAGACATATGAAAGGTAGACTGAAGCACCATATCTTGAGGAATATTGAAAGGAGAAGCAACAGACTTACCCAAATTAATCTTATAACCTGAAAGTGCACCAAACCTATCTATGGAGCTAAGTACCGCCGGGATTGATATATCTGGGTTTTTCAAGTATAAAAGGACATCATCCGCAAAAAGAGAAATCACATGGTTATCTCCACCTATTCTGATTCCAGATATGTCTGTGCTGGATCTAATAATCTCCGCTAAAGGTTCAATGAATAACGTAAACAACAAAGGTGACAGGGGACACCCCTGTCTACAACCCCTCTGAACAGAAAAACCATCCGACAGAAAACCGTTAGTGTTTACCATGGCCACTGGATTGGAATAAAAGGCTTTAATCAAGTTAATAAAATTAGGCCCCATCCCAAATTTCTGTAAGACAGAGAATAAGAAGGGCCATTCTACCCGATCAAAGGCCTTTTCTGCATCGAGAGAGACAATCAGAGCAGGGTCTTTATGCTGATTAAGATAATGAATGACATTCAGTGTACGACGCACATTATCTGTTCCATATCTAGATTTCACAAAACCCGTCTGATCAGGGTTTATTATAGTTGGAAGAATTTTTTCTAGTCTCCGTGCCAGCGCCTTGGCAACAATTTTGTAGTCAACATTAAGGAGACTGATAGGTCTATAAGATGTGCAATCCAAGGGATTTTTATCTTTCTTCAGCAATAAACTGATGGAGGCCAAATTCCAGGACGGAGGAACCCCTTCTACTAATATGTCGTTTATGGCAGGTAAAAGTATGGGATGGATCTCCGGCCAGAATTTCTTATAAAATTCCAGTGGGAATCCATCTGGACCAGGACACTTTCCGTTCGGCATCGATTGGATTGCCATCCAGACCTCCTCAGGTGTAAAGGCAGCATCAAGGGCAGAGCCAGCCTCTTCTGAAAAAATATATTTCATAGCTGACGTTATATCAGAAGTGTTCCTGAGCAATCAGAGAGCAGAAGGCGGAGTTTTGAACGATGTCGACTGACGTCGTCATTCAAAATGGCTGCCGCCACGAACGAATTTTCATCAAAACAAGGTAAAAAACTATTATTTCTCTGCTGAGAAAAAATATAGTTCATAGCTGACGTTATATCAGAAGTGTTCCTGAGCTTAACAGTTCCTAAATCAATTCACGAAATGGTCAAATCTGCTGGATATTAAATAGTTTCGGTTTGATATTTTCCAAACAGCCTCGGGTGCGCTACGAAAATAAATGATAAAAAATCGAATTTTATCTCAAATGTTTCATCTAGGCCAACAGTCAGTAAATTAAAGACATATAATTACACACTGGTGGCAGAAAAAATATCCACCGAGTGGTTTCTGAGCAATTTATCTGATAGCCTGGACCTCGTCAGGCTAAACTAACAAAACTCTGCCTCCTGTTCTCTGATTGGTCCATTCAAAAATCTCCAGGAGAAATCGTTGTCTATGGCAGAGATGCCAGACCCTAGTCCAAAGCGAAGTGAAGGACAAGGGTCTGGTTTAAACCAGGCTAACTTTTACCTATTACTGTACATGATTTGGCATGCCTTACTACTCTGCTGCCATCTAGTGGCTGAAAATGGTACTGTTCAAATTTTTTTGTCAGAATGAATGAAAACGGTCATATTTCAGCCAAAAATTGGTTTATAAATATGGGAGAAATCCATAAATACGCAGCTTCTGCCTATAAGTCGCAGGGCATGTAAGTTATGCACACACACACAAAAAAAAAGAAAAACAAAAGCGACTTATAGGGCGAAAAATACGGTACTAAATGCACTTCAATGGTCAAATTAGCTGCATTTCACTGAGGTGGAGAAGCAAAATGAAGCTGATTTGATGGTTGCTCCAGGTGAGCAGAAAGAAGGTGGCAGTCTATGGCAAGCCGAATGTGTCATTAATAGCTGGTGAAGATTCTCAGTCATCCAGGACATGGTAAATTTAAAAAATAATAATTTGAATATAATAAAGTATAATGAATAAAGTCCAGTTGTTTTTTATCTTGAACTTTTTTGAATTTGTCATTATAGCCACGTTTACCTATTACATGATACAACGGCATGCCATACAGTCAAGTGCCATCTAGCGGCTGAAAATGGTAGTGTTCAATATTTTTCAGTCAGAATGAATGAAAACGGTCATATCTCAGCCAAAAGTTGGTTTATAAATATGGGAAAAAAAATCTATAAATATGTCGCTTTGGTGTCTAAGTCGCAGGGCATGAAAATTATGCAAAAAAAGTGACTTATAGGGCAAAAAATACGGTAATAAATACACTTCAATGGTCTAATTACAGTAGCTGCATTTTGCTGGGGCGGCACAGCAAAATGAAGGTGGCAGGTTATGGAATGCCAATTGTGTCATTAATAGCCACTAATACGTATTACATGATACAACGGCATGCCTTACTACTCTGCTGCCATCTAGTGGCTGAAAATGGTAGTGTTCAACATTTTCAGTCAGACTGAATGAAAACGGTCATATCTCAGCCAAACATTGGTTTATAAATATGGGGGGAAAATTAAAATACGTTGCTTCGACATATAATGTAAATAATGCAAAAAAGCGCGAATAATAGGGCGAAAAATACAGTAATAAATGTGTGGTATGGCTTTGCCTTTTTACCTGTGTGAGTCCAGAGGCTTTGAGGAGTTCTTGCGGCGATCGGGTTCCATAAAGGTTGAGCGACCGAAGCAGCAGCATGCGGCTGTAGACTTTGTTCCTCGCCTGAAAGAAAAATAATAATAATTTAAGTTTACGTAGTGCACTTTAAATCTGTGTATTATTTTCCATCCTTCTATCCAAGGTGGCTCCTCACCTCTTTCTTAAAGTTGAGGAAGTAATTCGTCTGGTCAATGAGGAAGATCTCCAGGGCGGAGCGACGCAGGTTGTACCGTCTGAGGTGGACCTCTCGTATTTGGGACAGAGGCCATTTGAAGTCGTGACCCACTCCTTTCGCAGGGGAGGGGAAAAGAACGACAAGTTAACGTTTCCGTTCCTCCGCACGTTTTTATTCCTGCAGCGCTCTCCTCACCCTCCTCTTTCTCCTGGCTGCTGTCGTAGAAGTAGATGTGCTGCGTGGTGAGCTCGAGGCGGCCGGGGACGACGTCCACCACCGTCACCAGCTCACAGTCCTCGCCCAAAACCAGTTTTTCCTTCTGGCCTGCCTCTTCTGCTTCAACCCTACAAAGACGAACACGAAACGAGGTTTTGGAACAGAAGCTGCGTTGGTTCGTATTCGTCGTTGATGTTTTTGATGAACTAACTGGGTGCTGGCAGCAGCAGGGTCGACCTCCGGCAGCTCCAAGACGTCGTCTTCCAGGTCGCTGACTTTGACCTGCTTCACGGCTTCCAGCAGCAGAGACTCGGGGTTGACACGCTGCTGATGGACACCTGAGATGGAGCAGCAAAATTATTATCCTTGCCTTTTGAAATAAATAATTAGCTTATTATTGCCATTTGCTATCAAGTTCACTGAGGTGACTTCAGTCGACCCGACAGGAACGTTGTGGTGGAGTTAATTCAAAATATAACAATAGAAAAGGAAATGTATATTATAAGAAACAATATAAAAATGAGCACGACAAACCAGATGAGCACATGTGGGCCAGCCTGAGGCCTTACCCAGATTGTCTCTCAGAGCACTGGCCTCTCGGTGGGGGTCAAAGTTGTAATTGCGAACCAGCTTCAGCCTCATCCTGGAAAAGTTCTCTGCACTCGACACTCTCCAGTGCATCTCCTCCTGTTGTCTGGAAAACAAAAATACAATACAACACAACTTTATTTATAAGAAACTTTAAAACAACACCGTTGGCCAAAGTGCTGCAAAAATGACAAAAACACCATCACACACACAACTGCCAAATAACAGCCATCGTGTCCACATCTGTAGGTTATATTGTCATTCTACTTTTAACTATAGACTAGCCTTCTGCTACTTTTACCTTATTAAAGCTAGCCTTCTGCTACTTTTAGCTTATTAAAGCTAGCCTTCTTCTGCTTTTATCATATTAAAGCTAGCCTTCTGCTACTTTTAGCTTATTAAAGCTAGCCTTCTTCTGCTTTTACCTTATTAAAGCTAGCCTTCTGCTACTTTTACCTTATTAAAGCTAGCCTTCTGCTACTTTTACCTTATTAAAGCTAGCCTTCTGCTGCCATTACATTCTAAAAACTAGTCTTTTGCTACTTTTACCATCTTAAAGCTAGACTTCTGCTACTTTTATCTTCTTAAAAGTTAGCCTTCTGCTACTTTTATCTTATTAAAACTAGCCTTCTGCTACTTTTACCTTATTAAAGCTAGCCTTCTGCTGCCATTACATTCTAAAAACTAGCCTTTTGCTACTTTTACCATCTTAAAGCTAGACTTCTGCTACTTTTATCTTCTTAAAAGTTGGCCTTCTGCTACTTTTAGCTTATTAAAGCTAGCCTTCTGCTACTTTTATCTTATTAAAGCTAGCCTTTTGCTACTTTTACCATCTTAAAGCTAGCCTTCTGCTACATTTATATTCTTAAAAGTTAGCCATCTGCTACTGTTAGCTTATTAAAGCTAGCCTTCTGCTGCTTTTACCTTATTAAAGGTAGCCTTCTGCTACTTTATCATAATAAAGCTAGCCTTCTGCTACTTTTACCTTATTAAAGCTAGCCTTCTGCTGCCATTACATTCTAAAAACTAGCCTTTCGCTACTTTTACCATCTTACGCCAAAAATACACTACACGCGTTCCGGCTCCGCCCCGCTCCGGTCCAACCTCCGCAGCAAATACGCACCCATTATAATCAATGAGATAAAGTACACTGGCTCCGCACGGCGGCGGTGAGCTGCGGAGAGCGGACGGCAGTCCGTCAAAATTAGAAATTTTTCTATTTCTGCCGGACGCCGGAGCTGTGCCGGAGTCAACTTTTGAAGATTACGTCGCACCAACAGGAAAAGGAACGAGCACAACTTCCGTATTTACAAAATAAAATCACCACGGGCGGACTAATCCTAGCTCTATACGGATTTATTTGTACAAAAATGCTGTCAAACTATCATTTATGACTATTCTATGACTAAACTATTATATTTATGACTATGACTACACCTAATAACGCAATACAAGAAATAAATAAATAAAAAAGTATTTTATTCTGAAATGTAAACATCACTTCCTGTTGCTCAAACCATGTCCTGTCGCTTATTTACGAGAGAAGATCAAGGCAGCCTTTACTGTTGTTCTCCTTCTTCCACCGAATGAATTGTTTTGTTCTGACTTCATTATTTATCACTTGATTTATCGCGCAATCTCGCAATTCCCGCGCATGCGTCTTGGAGCGGCGCATCCATGCGGACCTGAGCTGAGCGGAGGCAGTGGACTTTGGACTCGCTCAGCTGCGACCTGCGGAGCGGAGCGGACACNACAAGAAATAAATAAATAAAAAGTATTTTATTCTGAAATGTAAACATCACTTCCTGTTGCTCAAACCATGTCCTGTCGCTTATTTACGAGAGAAGATCAAGGCAGCCTTTACTGTTGTTCTCCTTCTTCCACCGAATGAATTGTTTTGTTCTGACTTCATTATTTATCACTTGATTTATCGCGCAATCTCGCAATTCCCGCGCATGCGTCTTGGAGCGGCGCATCCAGGCGGACCTGAGCTGAGCGGAGGCAGTGGACTTTGGACTCGCTCAGCTGCGACCTGCGGAGCGGAGCGGACACGGACCGCGTGTAGTGTATTTTGGGGTTAAAGACCGTGTAAAGTGAATTTCAATATTTTCTTAAATAAACATTATAAATGTCATAATTGTAATCTTGTAAATGAGTAAAAAGTCTCAAAATTGTAGCTCAATTAATTTTGGAGTTATAGATGAAACTGTGTATAAAGATATGTCTTTTTCAGGATTTTTTAGGCGTGTTTTAAACGGGACCGCGTTTCGTCACGCGGTCCTCATTAGTATAGCCCCACCCCCTGCTGCTCCAGCCGTATAAATTCGTTCTTCGCATGGGTGGAGCCATTCACTCGCGAATCGCAGATAGCATCAGATAGCAATAGCATAGATATTTTGTTCATTGTTAGCTAGCTAATCAATTATGCCTCGTTCCTGCATCTTCCCTGGATGTCGCAATGGTCAGGGCACCCACATTGAGACGCAGGAGGGAGTCAGAACAAACCCAGGCTGCTGCTGGAGTGAGCTGCCACCTGCAGCTCCGCGCCGCGCGCGTGTGTGTGTTTGTGTGTGTGTGTGCGTTGAGCTCCTGCCACGCGCGCCGTGAAACGCAGTGACTCGCTGACACAGATGAGATAACTTAGTTATCAACGTGATTACTCTTTATTTTAATCACCAACACAGACCCCGCATGCGATGTGACCGGGTCGGACCGGGTGCAGCCGCTCATCTTCTAAAATAGCGCTTATAACAGCGGAGTTATGAAGTATCTTTGTGTCCTCAACTTTAAAAACAAAAACAGAGTTGTTAGTGCACTAAAAACAGCGTAACTCTTGGAAAAAGGAGCTACTGGCAGCCAGAACTTAGATAAAAACGGAGCAGGTGGATCTCTGCTGTCTGCCTCTACACACAGCTCAGCTCAGCTCAGCAGTACTGCGCTGAAACCACTCCCACGCGCTGACACGCCCCCACAGTTTCAGACCAAGGGAAAATAATGTATTTTCATGATTTTTGACACTTAATTTTATAAGGAAAACAATGTTTTTAATCAGTCAGATTTATATGGGTGATTAATAACACATATTTATGCCATGTGACAAACTAAAAACACACATTTAATTTCACTTTACACGGTCTTTAAAGCTAGACTTCTGCTACTTTTATCTTCTTAAAAGTTAGCCTTCTGCTACTTTTAGCTTATGAAAGCTAGCCTTCTGCTACTTTTATCTTATTAAAGCTAGCCTTCTGCTACTTTTACCTTATTAAAGCTAGCCTTCTGCTGCTTTTACCTTATTAAAGCTAGCCTTCTGCTGCTTTTACCTTATTAAAGGTAGCCTTCTGCTACTTTTATCATATTAAAGCTAGCCTTCTGCTACTTTTACCTTACTAAAGCTAGTCTTCTGCTGCCATTACATTCTAAAAAACTAGCCTTCTGCTACTATTACATTCTAAAAACTAGCCTTTTGCAAATTTTACCATCTCAAAGCTAGCCTTCTGCTACTTTTATCTTCTTAAAACTAGCCTTCTGCTACTTTTACCTTCTAAAAGCTAGTCTTCTGCTGCTTTTACCTTTTTAAAGGTAGCCTTCTGCTACTTTTATCATATTAAAGCTAGCCTTCTGCTACTTTTACCTTATTAAAGCTAGCCTTATGCTGCCATTACATTCTAAAAAACTAGCCTTCTGCTACTATTACATTCTAAAAACTAGCCTTTAGCAACTTTTACCATCTCAAAGCTAGCCTTCTGCTACTTTTATCTTCTTAAAACTAGCCTTCTGCTACTTTTACCTTCTAAAAGCTAGTCTTCTGCTACTATTACCTTATTAAAGCTAGCCTTCTGCTGCCATTACATTCTAAAAACTAGCCTTTTGCTACTTTTACCATCTTAAAGCTAGCCTTCTGCTACTTTTATCTTATTAAAGCTAGCCTTCTGCTACTTTTATCTTATTAAAGCTAGCCTTCTGCTACTTTATCATAATAAAGCTAGCCTTCTGCTACTTTTACCTTGTTAAAGGTGGGGTATGTAAGATTGTAATGTAGCTGTAACTTCAAACAATATATTTTTAACATATTTCTTCACTCTGTCACTATCTACTGACAAACTGATGTTAGACCAAGTAATCTCTGAAAAAAACTATAGCTCCCTTGCTTCTCTATCAGCATTTATAAAAACACTGAAAACACAGAGTGACCAGGACACTGACAGCCAATCAAAACAGAGTTGTTTGTCACTCCCCAACCCACGCCCCCGCCTGTCACTCACAGCCTCAGCGTTGCGGCTCGTTCTCATTCAAAGGATTGCAAAGCGATGCAGGACTGTTTTGTATGTGACACAAATTTATTAAATATCCCTTCTTCATCACAGAGCTGGACTTTTATTTTGTTTTTTTGCAAAAAGTCAAGTGATCGCTTCATCCTCCACTCACAGGAATGAGGAACGCTGACAGACATGAGGAAGTCACGAGCGAATTAATCATGTCCAAACGTTGCTTCGTGAACCTCTGCTGATTTCTGCTGGATTTTCTGTTGTTGGACAACTGCTCCATGGTTTTATAATATTTTTAAAAGGTTTTTATAACATATAATCACAGAACTTTGCAGCGCTCCAGCAGACACACAGCAGGGGGCGGATCCCAAGTTCAACAGAGAACGGACTGCGGCTCCCCCTCTGAGCCATATATAGCTCTGAGGGGAGGGAGCAGAATGCTTTTCTGCGCTGAAAATATTTCTAAGTCCCAGAGTGTTCAAGAAACTGCACACCCACCTTTAAAGCTAGCCTTCTGCTGCCATTACATTCTAAAAACTAGCCTTTCGCTACTTTTACCATCTTAAAGCTAGACTTCTGCTACTTTTATCTTCTTAAAAGTTAGCCTTCTGCTACTTTTATCTTATTAAAGCTAGCCTTCTGCTACTTTTATCTTATTAAAGCTAGCCTTCTGCTACTTTTATCTTATTAAAGCTAGCCTTCTGCTACTTTTACCTTATTAAAGCTAGCCTTCTGCTGCTCTTACCTTATTAAAGGTAGCCTTCTGCTACTTTTATCATATTAAAGCTAGCCTTCTGCTACTTTTACCTTATTAAAGCTAGCCTTCTGCTGCCATTACATTCTAAAAAACTAGCCTTCTGCTACTATTACATTCTAAAAACTAGCCTTTTGCAAATTTTACCATCTCAAAGCTAGCCTTCTGCTACTTTTATCTTCTTAAAACTAGCCTTCTGCTACTTTTACCTTCTTAAAACTAGCCTTCTGCTACTTTTACCTTCTAAAAGCTAGTCTTCTGCTGCTTTTACCTTCTTAAAGCTAGCCTTTTGCCACTTTTAACTTGAAGCAAGCATTTTGTTACCATTACCATTAAGTTAGCTTTTTGCCATTTTTACTTTTAAGCTAGTCTTTTGCTAATTTCAGCTACCGGTAGACATTTCCCTTTTTTTTTTAGCTTCTTCATTCCTCCTTTTTTTTTTTGCGTCATTCCTAGCATTGTTTTTATTCAGCTTTAATAACGCAGTTCAGCTTCTTCGTGTTTCAACAAATCAAATTCCTCAAGTTTACCGTAATCTTTTTTTTTAGCCATCAGCTGAATTTCACATTACAGCTGTTGTATATAAAAAAATTTTTAGCTTACGGTCATGTTGGTAAAGCCAGTACCTGTCAGCCCAGGGACCTCTCTCGCACACCAGACCCCGGCGTGCTGCCTTCCACTGCCTGAGGGTGGCGCTGTTCTGGCTGTGCTGCTGCTTCAACATGTTGTTGTAGCGCAGGTTCTCCTGGCGGCTGCGGCGTGAGAAGGGCTCCACAAATTGTTCCTGAAAGACGAAAAATAAAGAGCTGAAGCTTCTGACGGACAAACCACGGTGGGGAGGGACTTGGTTACGAACACGAGCTAACCTGGAAGCGGATCTTGCTCTCTCCCCTCTCCCGTTCCCTCTTGTGCAGGCTGACCATGAAGGCTTCGTAGCACTCCTTCCAGTACAGAGCCATGGATTCATGACACTGGCTGAACGTCTCGATCTCATACTGCTTCATGTACGGAATGATCTAAAAATAGAAACTTGATTAGAACCTTATTTTTCTTTCTGAGATTATCTGATGTGTTAAACATAACGGTGCTTCTTCCAGCTATCTAACTGTTAACAAGGGTGTACCACAAGGCTCAGTGTTAGGGCACACCCTCTTCACAATCTACATAAGTAATGTAGTGTCATTCCTGATGCATCCTTACATTTCTATGCCGACGATACAGTTGTTTATTGTTGAGCTAAAACAGTTGCTAAGGTTTTCCAGCTTTTATGGTCTGTTTTGTACAGGTAGTCCCCGACTTACGAGCACTCTTACTTAACGAGGTTCCGGACTTACGAGCTGGCGAACGAGCAATAAATTTGTAAAGAACATACAAAAAAATACAGCACTTTTATGTGTTTTTAGATGAAAGTGTGTTAGCTAACCGTTTGGAAACAAGTTTCTGAGCATGTTCATGAACTAGTATGAACATTTGTGATGAAAAACGAGTGTTCGTAGTAGCGCTAGCATAAATTTTCCGACTTACGACCGAAAATCCGGACTTACGAGAACACGTGTTTCGTGTTCCGACGTACGAGATTTCGTCTTACGAGATAGTCGGAGGAACGGAACTCGCTCGTAAGTCGGGGACTACCTGTAAATGAGTCCTCGAGTCTCAATGAGACTACCCTGTATGAATAAAGGTTGAATTGAATCTGAACCAATTAACCCTCTTACGTATTTGTCGAGGTAGACGCGCCACTCGGGCGAGTCGCAGTACAGCTTAAAGTCCTCGAAAAAGGACGGACTCCCGCTGGTGTCGGGGAGCTGCGGGAGGTGCAGCTCCATGTAGAGGAGGCGGCTGACTTTGGAGAGCAGCGTTCGCAGCAGCGGAACCAGGAAGGAGTAAATCTCCTCGGTCTGCTCCTGGATGGAGCGCCGCAGGATTCCCTCCAGTTTCCCCAGCAGGTAGCAGGCCTCGTCCTGACTCGCCACCTCCTTGGTCTGCAGGATGCCGTTGAGCTTAGCCGTCGCCATCGCGCACACCTGGGACAGAGGGAATACTGTACGTTACGAACGTGCCCGGAAGCAAAGGTGGGCGCCAGACCGCTTGGGAGCGCTAATGCGCTAATCCGCTTATAGCGTACCTAAACAATTTATCAGCGTTACAGCGGTTTGACTAACTTTTATAATTCATAAGCGGATTTGCGCTATTTTTATTTAAAATGCAGTACCGTTAATAACTAATTATCTATCAGTAAAAACAAAAAAACTTATTTACGGGCCCGGACGACTGCTAACAGACCATATCCTGTCAGCGCCGGATGTGGTCCGTGACAAAAAAGCGTCCCCTCAGTCTCTTTGCTAGAGCGAGCGCTCTCAGTTAGCAGCCAGTGTGTTACTCTGCAGCCTTATTGCTTGTTTTCGAAGAGTCAGACGAAGAGTTTTTAACATGGAGGGTGAACTTATGGATGTTTCTCAGCGGCCTACGCGACGCGTCTGGATTTTAAAAAGTATTTCGCCATTTGCCCTCTTCAAAATGGCGGCCGCGACGGCCACAGAAGATAAGGACTTTCCATGAAAACACGGTAAAAATGCATTCAAGTCTAAAGATACTGAGGAGTTGAGAAAGTGCAGGAGAGAACTGGATGATGGCATAAAGAAGGCCAAAGCCGCGTAT
Source organism: Garcialebias charrua (assembly GCA_038048925.1). NCBI lineage: Eukaryota > Metazoa > Chordata > Actinopteri > Cyprinodontiformes > Rivulidae > Garcialebias > Garcialebias charrua. The sequence goes on along the minus strand of JBBPBX010001191.1, from coordinate 47,956 downwards.
GCACAGAGGATCGAGGGACAGTTCACCTCACATGATCCAAGGAGCATGTGGCAGGGCATCAAATGCTTAACAGACTACAAGGGCAAAAGCAAACAATGCCCCAGGGACCCATCCCTGCCTGATGCCCTCAATAAGTTTTATGCACGTTTTGATGATCCAAACAGACCAACTAGCACCAGACTCACCTCATCACCAGACGAGGAGCACCTCAAAGTGACCGCAGCAGAAGTGAGAGGCAGTCTCAGAAGGATCAACCCTCATAAAGCTACGGGTCCAGACAACATCCCAGGGAAAGTTCTGAAGGAATGTGCGGACCAGCTCTGTGAGGTGCTGGCTGACATCTTCACCACCTCACTTGCACTGGAGTCAGTTCCCACCTGCCTGAAGACCGCCACCATCATCCCAGTCCCAAAAAGCTCCACAGTGACTGGTCTGAATGACTACAGACCGGTGGCTCTCACCCCGATAGTCGCTAAATGTTTTGAGAAACTGGTCATGTCCCACATCAAGACAGCCGTCAACATCAACGAGGACCCTCATCAATATGCATACCGTGAGAACCGATCAACAGAGGACGCCATCTCCTCCGTGGTCCACACTGCTCTCACCCACCTGGATCAGAAGGACTCATACGTGCGTCTGCTCTTTGTGGACTTCACATCTGCCTTCAACACCATGATCCCCCAAACTCTGATAGACAAACTATCCACACTTGGACTAAGCCCCTCTATTTGTAACTGGGTCTTAGACTTCTTAACAGACAGACCACAGTCCGTGAAGATCCACAACTTCTCCTCCTCCACCATCACCCTCAGCACTGGCTCTCCTCAGGGATGTGTGCTGAGCCCTCTTCTGTTCACTCTGCTCACATATGATTGTACAGCCACACATCCAGGCTGTCATATTGTTAAGTTTGCAGATGATACAGCTGTGGTGGGATGCATCACAGATAATGATGAATCCAGCTACAGACAGGAGGTGGAACATCTGGAGAGCTGGTGCAAAGAGAACAACCTTCACATGAATGTGAAGAAGACGAAGGAGATGATTGTGGACTTCAGAAGGAACAAACACACCCACACCCCACTGTATATAGGTGGATCTGCGGTGGAGGTGGTCTCCAGCTACAAATACCTGGGTGTACACATGAATGATAACCTCAGCTGGAGCAATAACACCACCAGCCTGATCAAGAAAGGTCATCAGAGACTCTACTTCCTCAGACGGCTGAGACGAGCCGGTCTGAGAAGCCCAGTCCTCACCTCGTTCTACAGGTGTGCAGTGGAGAGCGTCCTGTGCTCCAGCATCAACGTGTGGCATGGAGGCTGCACAGTTGCAGAGAGAAAAGCTCTACAGAGAGTGGTGAAGGCTGCACAGAAGTCTGTGGGAGTCAGTCTCCCCACCATCACAGACATTTACACCTCCAGATGCAGAAAAAGAGCCACCTGCATCATGAAAGACCTCACTCACCCAGCACACTCACTCTTTGCACCACTCCCCTCGGGACGGAGGTTGAGGAGCATCAAATGTAGAACCACTAGACTGAGAAACAGCTTCTACCCTGAGGCTGTCAGACTCATGAATAAATAAATAATAAGAATAAACACTGCAAAATGTCACATCATACTGATACTGATCTGTTTCTTGTTGCTGCGTTCATCTGTGACCATCTGCTCATGTTCGTGCTGCTGTTTATAATGATGTTTTTCTACTACATTAGGGCTTAGTGTATTACTAGCTGATGTGATGTCTCTCTTAGTTAATCCTAGATGTTATTATTGTATTTCTCTTGCATTTGTTGTTGGATGTAACTGGGACCCTGTGTACATAATCTCGTTTTCAACACATGTACTACATGCGGTGCAAATGACAATAAATTCTCTCTGACTCTCTGACTCTCTAAAAACAATTGTTTCTTTGCTGAGAAAAATATATTTCTTAGCTGACTTTATAGCACAAGGTTTTTCTGAGCTTAACTGGTTCAAATGGTCAAATCTGCTGGATTAAAAAAAGTATTTCGCCATTTGCGGCCGCCATTTTGAAGAGGGCAAATGCGAAATACTTTTTTAAATCCAGCAGATTTGACCATTTGAACCGGTTAAGCTCAGAAAAACCTTGTGCTATAAGTGACTTTATAGCACAAGGTTTTTCTGAGCTTAACCGGTTCAAATGGTCAAATCTGCTGGATTAAAAAAAGTATTTCGCATTTGCCCTCTTCAAAATGGCGGTTAGCGTGTTAGCATTAGCGTCCGCTAGCATTGCTAATACATAAGTGCTTTTGAAATTGCGGACCTAAATAAATCAATAAGTGCTTTAGAAATAGCGGAACTACTTTTTGGATTAGCGCTGCCCAGCACTGCCCGGAAGTGAAGCTAAAGAGGAAAACGTCAACACTCTTTGGAGTGCATGGTCTACCTGAGGGTCGTCCTGAGCCATGAATCCCAGAAGAAGTCTCAGCCCTACTTGTGAGAGTTGAAACCACTGAGCGCCAGCAGAGTGCCACACCATGAGGCAGTCCATCAGGGTCACGGTCTCTTCCAGGACCTTCTCCGTCCACAGTCCTGGATTGACCAAACCCTCGGCCTGCAGGAAGTCCTGCACAACGTGAAGCAGCCGAACCGCGTTCTCCGTGTGTTGGGGCAACGTAGCGGTTGAAGCCTCGCGGTTATCAATCACCGCCCACTCCAACATGCGCTCCAACAGACTGTGGAGTCAAAACACAAACCTGTCAAGAAGGCGTCTCCTCGGGAAACGTTCGATTCATCAGGGCTGAATGAGACGCTGACCTGAGCTTGATGTGGTCGACGGGAAGCAGCAGCTCGTTGGCGGTTCCTAGCTTGGTGAGGGCTGAGAAGACTTGGCCACGTTCCAGCCACGCCGAATCGTCCGAACCCTCGACGCCCCGCCACATCACAACCGGGACGATCTCCAGCAGCATGTTGCACAGTTCCTCCTCGGCCCTCTAGGGGGAGACATACGTCCAGCAGAAGGTTAACGTCAGAAGAAACTACCGTCTTTTCCGATCTATAAGTCGCACCTTTTTGCCTAATTTGCATGCCCTGCGACCGATTGAGCAATGCGACATGTTTATGGATTTTCCCCATGTTTTAGACCAATTTTTGGCTCAGATATGACCGTTTTTCATTTTGGCAAGAATGGTGCAGTACCACTTTTGTCCGCTAGGGTACACCGACCGTTCCCACCTCATGTGTCCGGCGGCAACCTCCTCTGGTCGGACTGACTCTGTTGCTGCCCGACCTCCTGCTCTGGAGGTAACTACTGTTAGCTGTGTTTGTTAGCAACGGGTACTATTTATCTAAATAACTCATGAACCACACGACAGATTTTGATCAAACTTACAGAAAGTAATCACTAGATGGACATTTACAAACTGTTAGCTTTGGGACATTTGAGCTAAAATTCGATGTTTTAGCTTGCTTCGTTGATGCGTTAGCTTATAGCTCCGTATTTACCGTAAACGGGCACTATTTATTTAAATAACTCATGAACTACAGGACAGACTTTTATCAAACTCACAGAAAGTAATCACTAAATGGACAATTACAAACTATTAGCTGTATGAGACATTTGAGCTAAAATTCTATTTATTTATAATTTATTTTAGCAGCGCGCGCAACCGTTTGGAAGACGTCAAAGCGAAACAATTTAAATCCAGCAGATTTGACCATTACGTGAATTTATTAAGGAACGGTTGAGCTCAGAAACACTTTTGCTATAATGTCAGCTAACAAATATATATATTTTTAAGTGTTTATCTTAATAAATTTTAAAGAAAATGCTGCGGTCCCACCCGTGCGGGTGCTCGTAGCGAAACTACTTTTTAAATCCAGCTGATTTGATAATTACGTGCATTTATTAAGGAAAAGTTCAGCGAAGACACATCTTTGCTATAATTTTCAGCAAACAAATAATTGTTTTTACCGTGTTAATCTTGTTAAAGTCCTTCCGTGTGGTAGCCATTTGCATCAGAGCTAACCACCGGTCCACATTTCGGGTTGTCAGCGGTGACGCTGAACATACACGACGCGTCAGCGATGACGCATAATAGATGCCACTTATAGAGAGGTGCGACACGTTTATGGATTTTTCCAATTTATTGCCAATATCGTATTTTTCGGACTATAGGTTGCGGCTTTTTGCCTAATTTGCATGCCCTGCGACCTATAGAGAGGTGAGACCTGTTTATGGATTTTTTCCCCATATTTTTAGACTAATTTTTGGCTCAGATATGACCGTTTTTCATTTTGGAAAAAAATAATGGTGCAGTACCACTTTTGTCCTCTAGGGGACACTTCCAGAGAGTCCACCAACCGTTTCCAGCTCATGTGTCTGAAAAAAGCCGCCTCTGCTCGGACTGACTCTGTCGCTGCCCGACCTCCTGCTCTGGAGGTAACTACTTTTTGCTGTGTTTGTTAGCACATAAATAGCTAATAAACCACTCGACGGATATTTTTTCAGCTTACAGAATGTAATTATATGGGTTCATTTACAAACTGTTGACCTGTATGAGACGTTTGAGATAAAATTCGATTTATTTATAATTTATTTTCGCAGTGCACGCGACCGTTTGGAAGACGTCAAACCGAAACAATTTAAATCCAGCAGATTTGACCATTTCGTGAATTTATTAAGGAACAGTTACGCTAAGGAACCCTTGTGCTATAACGCCGTCGCCAGCTATAATTTTTAGCAAACAAATAATTGTTTTTACCGTGTTAATCTTCTTAAAGTCCAACACCCACCATGTTTTCAAATTGCATCGCCATTAATATTTATTAGTTTATTTAAAAATAATACAGGAGCGTTTATTTATATTGTAGAGAAATAACGCTAAATGTGTTATTTCATGATTTATAGCAGATTTTAGCAGAAGCTCCGGGAAAATCTGCCCCTCTCCATATATGGGCATTCACATGGGCATTCACGTCACTAAAGTGACGCCTTGGAGTTACAGGCGAGCGAGGAAAAGAAAAAGCGAAGCATTTTTAAATATTCCCTAAAGCTGCCTGTTGATTAATCCTGCTGTCGCTCACTCATGTCTATCATATTCTGAGCGAGCATCCACGTAGACATACTAGTTTAATTCGTTTGATCGCGACAAATTCATTCATTTCCGCATCGGCTTTTTATTCTCTCCCCCCGTGACCAGACAGGTCGGAGTACAGAAAGGCAGCCGCGCAGCGGAGCTCTGCGCGCGTGCTCCCCCGTGCTCCCCGCAACAAGGCTGACGAGAGCAAATACATACACTCGAGGGAGCAAATTACACCGGCACGAATTCGGAACTTCAAAGGTGACCAGCGGAACGAGGAGCCAGAGACGCGCGCGGCTCGCTCCTCTGGGCAGAATGGGTGAGAGCAGCAACGGTCCGCAGCGGTGTTATAAAATAAATAATAAATAAAATCAGAGCGCTGGTCCATATGTACACACAAATGCACCAGGAAATATGCAGTTTTAACTCCCACTCTCTCTCATAAACCTCCATGGAAACTCACTCCTACCTTCTGCCTTCTGGGTGGAGATGTAACAAAAGTCACATGACACTTCGGGACTCTTCGGCCAGGTTTCCGGATTCATTCGGGAGTGTGTTTTTATTTATTTATTTTTTTAACCCTCGCCTGGCCCAAATGCAAAAATGAAAATAGACATAATATTAAATTACAGTAATTGTCCTATATGGTGAATTGTTACTGTCATGGTGGGTGTTGTCCTTTAAAAGCCTTGCTGTGCGCTCCTGCGGAAGACATTTGCAACAGAGCTTAACACTCGTCCACATTTCCGGGTTGTCTCAGCGGTGACGCGTCACGTCAGCGGTGGATGACGCGTCACGTCAGCGGTGACGTAGGTGCGATCTATATTTAAGTGAGACCCGTTTATGTATTTTTCCAAATTTTTGGCAATAATTGGACAAAACGACCTATATTCCGGTGTGACCTATAGTCCGAAAAATACGGTAATTGGACAAAACGACTTATAGAAAGGTGAGACTTATAGACCGGAAAATACGGTACTACAATTTCAGCTGTAGGTATACTCAAATGACCAACCTCAGCATTGTTGAAGGACTCCCCCAACGAGATGCTGTCACTGAACAGGAAGCTGTCCTCAGTCAGAGAGGAAGTGGCTTCTTTATCACCAGGGAAAGTCTTCGAGGTTTCGAGTGGAGAAGGTGTACTGGGCATGCTGCCAGGTGTTTGGCTGCCGCTCTCCCCGACCTCGCACTGCAGGTGGGACAGGTCCAACGTCAAGCCGCCGGATTTACCCACCACCCAGGGTTTGAGCGGGAGCTGCGGCTCGTTGGACGCGGACGACGACGGGGTGTCCAGCAGCGAGACGACGTCGCCGTTCTCCAGGCTGTCCACGGAGCGAGTGTCGCCGACGCTGAGTCGGTCGTCGTCCAGGCGGCCGGCGCTGCTCGTCCGCGGCTTCTTCTCCAGCGGCAGCTCGAGGCGGTTGGCGCTGCTGTTCCGATGGAGGTCCAGGCTGCAGGTGCTGGCGGAGTCGGAGCCGCGCGGCGGCAGGGAGCCTTCGCCTCGCAGGTACAACCGCAAGAGGGTGTCCTGCCAGCACTGCTGCCTGGAGATCTGAGTGGCGGCGTCCTGGTGGGACTGGAGCAGCTGGTGCACCTGAACACATTGAAGGGAGAGGTCAGGTGCTTGTTGCAGACAAGACCTGTTGCAGGTGTGAAGGTGCCCGTTCAGATCAGGTGATGAACTCCATCTTAAACTGTCTGATTGATGTCAAGTGGGGTTCAAGTCAGAGTTTTGTTTGTTTGGAAGGTAGGAAGGAAAGAAGGAAAGAAGGAAGGAAGGAAGGAAGTAAAGAAGGAAGAAAGGAAGGAAGGAAGTAAAGAAGGAAGAAAGGAAGGAAGGAAGTAAAGAAGGAAGGAAGGAAGGTAGGAAAGAAGGAAAGATGGAAGGAAGGAGGGGAATAAAGAACGAACGAACGAAGGTAGGATGTAAAGATGGAAGGAAGGTAGGAAGGAAGGTAGGAAGTAAAGAAGGAACGAAGGAAGGAAGGAAGGAAGTAAAGAAGGAAGAAAGGAAGGAAGGAAGTAAAGAAGGAAGAAAGGAAGGAAGGAAGTAAAGAAGGAAGGAAGGAAGGTAGGAAAGAAGGAAAGATGGAAGGAAGGAGGGGAATAAAGAACGAACGAACGAAGGTAGGATGTAAAGATGGAAGGAAGGTAGGAAGGAAGGTAGGAAGTAAAGAAGGAACGAAGGAAGGAAGGAAGGAAGTAAAGAAGGAAGAAAGGAAGGAAGGAAGTAAAGAAGGAAGAAAGGAAGGAAGGAAGTAAAGAAGGAAGGAAGGAAGGTAGGAAAGAAGGAAAGATGGAAGGAAGGAGGGGAATAAAGAACGAACGAACGAAGGTAGGATGTAAAGATGGAAGGAAGGTAGGAAGGAAGGTAGGAAGTAAAGAAGGAACGAAGGAACGAAGGAAGGAAGGAAGGAAAGAAGGAAGGAAGGAAAGAAGGAACAAAGGAAGGTAGGACGTAAAGAAGGAAGGAAGGTAGGAAGTAAAGAAGGAAGGAAGGGAAGAAAGAACGAATGAAGGAATGAAGGTAGGAAGGAAAGAAGGAAGGAAGGTAGGAAGGAAGGGAAGAAGGAAGGAAGGAAGGTAGGAAGGAAAGAACGAAGGAAGGAAGGAAGGTAGGAAGGAAAGAAGGAAGGAAGGAAGGAAAGAAAGAAGCAAAGAAGGAAGGAAGGAAGGGAAGAAGGAAGGAAGTAAAGAAGGAAGGAAGAAAGGAAAGAAGGAAAGAAAGAAG
>JBBPBX010001191.1:12252-39781 GCA_038048925.1 Garcialebias charrua | reverse complement strand
AAGCTCGGAGAAGACCAGGGACAGACCCGTGTAGCCCGCCTCCCTCAGGCGCAGCCGCTGCTTGCTCTTCTCGTAAACGCGGTCGCAGCGCAGCATGCGCTCGAACAGCTGCGGAGAGAGGAGCGCGTCCACGGTCAGCCGCGTGGGGGCGGACGGCTTTTACCGAGCGTTTGTGACGCGGCCTCACCTTGAAGACGAGCTCGCGCAGTCGGTCGGAGTGCTTGTTGTTGAGGAGGAGCGTGTAGCAGGAGTCGGCGGCGGCGGGTTCGAAGAGCAGCAGGAAGAGCTGATCTTTGGCCGGACTGCTCTGCAGCAAACTGAGCAGCATTTCCAACAGAGAGCACAGCTGCAACACACAACCAGTCGACGTTAACATGAGTGATCCAACATGTTCCTGCATTGTTCCCGAGGGGGGGAGTGTAAAAACATTTTTTATTAAAGGTTTTGATGAAAAGTTTGAAGCTTTTCAGGAAAACCCTCGTGCTTTAGAAAGCTTTTTTATGAAAGGATTACCTCTTAGAGGTCAACAGTCAACATCTCACCTGCTGCAGATAGCTCTTCGAACAATCTCAGTTTGGTTGTATTGACAGCAGATTGGCTTTCTGAAGTCTCAACACTTTAATCCTGACAGCTAAAATGCAGAGTCAGCATTAAAGCGTATAGTTTCTTTTGTATGCATTGTGCAAACTAATGTTGCAAACTTTGGGCATTTTTTAAAATCACTTGAAAATAAAAAACAGTCAACTTGATCAAAAGACGGGTGCTGTGACTTTTTTATTGCTAAAGCACACCCGATTTATCTGTAGGGCTGATATTTTAGACCAATATGTTGTAGGGCCAATATTTTAGGCTGATTTATCGGTAATGCCAATATTTTAGGCCGATATATATCTATAGGGCGATATTTTAGGCTGATATATCGGTAATGCCAATATTTTAGGCCGCTATATATCTGTAGGGTGATATTTTAGGCTGATATATCGGTAATGCCAATATTTTAGGCCGATATATTGGTAGGGCCGATATTTTAGGCTGATATATCGTAACGCCAATATTTTAGACGATATATATCTGTATGGTGATATTTTAGGCTGATATATCGGTAGTGCCAATATTTTAGGCTGATATATTGGTAGGGCCGATATTTTAGGCTGATATATCAGTAATGCCAATATTTTAGGTAGATATATATCTGTAGTAGGGATGGGGCAGATCCAATCCAGTATCGGTATCCGATACCAGCATTATTTAAGTATCGGGTATCGGATCAAACCTGCCGATACTTTTCCGATCCAGCTTCAAAGAGCACTTGTGTTCAATCACAATCTGTGACTGCCCTTTTTAACATTGTGTGAGATAAACCCAATGAAGACACTCTTAAGCCTTACAATAAGGGGGTTCCCTATTGTAAGGCTTAAGAGTGTCTTCATTGGGTTTATCTCACACAATGTTAAAATGAATAGTTTGGGTGCAAAAGTTTCATTATACAGAGTCAAATACCTGAACAGTATCGGATCGGGAAAATATCGGTATCGGTCGATACTGAGTTAATAAGTATCGGGATCGGATCGGAAGTGAGAAATGTGGATCGGTGCATCCCTAATCTGTAGGGCGATATTTTAGGCGGATATATCGGTAGTGCCAATATTGTAGGCCGATATATATCTGTAGGGCAATATTTTAGGCTGATATATCGGTAATGCCAATATTTTAGGCCAATATATATCTGTAGGGTGATATTTTAGGCCGATATATATCTGTAGGGCTTATATTATAGGCTGATATATCGGTAATGCCAATATTTTAGGCCGATATATTAGTAGGGGCGATATTTTAGGCTGATATATCGGTAACGCCAATATTTTAGACGATATATATCTTTAGGGCGATATTTTAGGCTGATATATCGGTAGTGCCAATATTTTAGGCCGATATATTGGTAGGGCCGATATCTTAGGCTGATATATCGGTAATGCCAATATTTTAGGCCGATATATTGGTAGAGCCAATATTTTAGGCTGATATATCAGTAATGCCAATATTTTAGACGATATATATCTGTAGGGCGATATTTTAGGCTGATATATCGGTAGTTCCAATATTTTTGGCCAATATATTGGTAGGGCTGATATTTTAGGCTGACATAGGAGTTTGGGGACGTATCGGTAATGGTGATAATTGTGCCATTATGCGCCAATTTACACATTGGGAACAAGCAGTGTCCTTACTTGCAAATGGCGTAATTGTACAATGTATCCAGCAGAGGGCGCATGCAGACTACTTTCAAGTCTTGGCCGTTCTCTTTAACTTTCACTTTCATAGCAGACGAGGCAGTGAGCAATATGTGTAGTGTATTTTGCTTAACAGAGGATGGCAATTTTATTGAAAGTGATCTGTAAAATAAGCAAGACAACAATAATAAATTCTCTTCAATCTTCCAGTTCGCCGGTCATTATCCACTCGCCTATCAAGTTAGCAAGCTAATGTTTAGATAACCTACTCTAGCATAGGCTATTGCCTTGTAAAATTTTATCCAGACCAATAAATCTAACGTAGAGGTAACATATATCAGTGTTAGTATCGTTATCTTTGTTGTCCTTAATGAAATGTTTGTCTGAAATCTTCACTTATTTGCCAAGAAAAAAAATGCAGCTGTGGTCAATACTAATTACGGTAAACCTTCACCATGTGACTGACTGTTTAAACAGTGAACAGTGAAGGGCATTTCTTTGTTTAATTTATATTTTTGTAACACACTTGATAACTTTATGAATATTGGAGGATAGAAAATGTGAACACGCACTAATAAGACTGAAGACTTCAGGTAAAACAGTGGCTGTTTACTTAGATTCTTGGGGGTGGACAAAGAATTTTTTTAAATCAGCTATTGTACCGGTTATCGGCATTAGCCTTCCACTCCCAGTATCGTATCGATGAGAGCCAAAATGTTCATATCGGTCGGGATGTACTTTTTGTACCTTTTATACCTTTTCACAAAAATACATTGAGATTTATTCAGCTTCTTCAGAAACATTGTTTTAACATTTTCTTTTTGCTCAGCTACTGGCTCTGTTTGCTTCTTATGACATCCTTTTAGTCAAAGTCAAAGTCAAAGTCAACTTTATTGTCAGATCTGCAATATGTACTGTACAGGACATACACAGGACCGAAATTGCGTTTCTCTCAGTCCCTCGGTGCAACAGTAAACATCTAAACATTGAAACACTGAAACATATAATAATTGACATAAGCATAAAATAGTAAAACTAACACTGTCCTGAGTTTTTTGCATAGTGGAATAAGAGTATGAAAATTTACACCAACTCTAAAACTAAAACATTAAACATTTAATGAACATAATACTGTCCTGAGTTTTTGCATACTAGTATAAAAAAAGAGTATAAAAAGTATAACTAAAATAAACTAAAGGTTTCTAGCATTGACATTTGCAAAGTGGCAAAGCAGCGTATGAGTTAATGTACACAGTATATGTATGAGGTAGTAGTTGATGTTGTTATAGAGGCAAAAAGTGGCATATGCAGTAAGGCACATTGGGCATCCCTAAATAAGACCGTTCAGAGCACATTGTATATGTATCAGCAGTGGTGTAGATATTAGAGTAGTGTAAATGTAAACAGTAGTAGTTACATGTAAGCAGTAGTAATAAAAGTAAACAGTATTAATAAATGTAAACAGAGAATGTAAACAGTATTATGATTATAGGCAGTGATGTAATACAAACATTAGTGCAAGTATGAGAAGTAGTGCAAACTGTATGAGCACATGACCGAGAGCTTAGTGAATAAACCGTTTGATGACACAGAGTCCAGTGTTAAAATCTTTGTGTTGTGTGGTAATGTGTGAGAAAGTTTTAGTGTTAAGGCAGTTCAAATGGGAGGGGGGGCAGAGCAGGCAGAGTGTTTAGCATCCTGACTGCTGACTGACATCCTGACTGACATCCTGACTTTTAGTCTAATCGACTTGCCTGGTCTTCATCCCCAATAGCAGCGACGTATCCCAGAATGCTTAGCATCTCTTCCTGGGACATGCCCTTGCTGATGTAGTACTTGATGAGGCCGCTCAGGGATGCTCGGACAGTGCGAACGTCGTCATCGCTCAGACTGTTCTCTTTATTAGCGTTTCTCCTAAAGTGAAAGATCAAGTTAGTGTTTTTTTTTGTAAATAATAAAATAAATTTAAGATTCATGACGTAAGGTTTTACCCGTAATAAAGCCGAATGGTGTCCAACAGAAACTGAACTCCATATTTCTTCCTGAACTGCTTCCGGTTGTCTTTAATGATGGTGGACATGTACTGAATGTGACCTGTCACGCAGAAACAACAGAATTATTAAATGCATCAACGGACGCGCCCGTCGTTGAACAGACGCAGAGTCTGACCTATGCGTAGCGGGAAGTCCCCTTTGTTCCAGATGTTGAAGTTGAACAGCAGGTGTGTGTGGAGCTGCTGCAGCAGCGCCTGGTTCTTCTCGTGCGTCACCTGCTCGATCAGCAGCTGCATGGCGACCAGCATGCTGACGTCTACGTGACCTGCGGGGACCTGCCAACGAAAGTGCCGGCGAGTTCAAATGGAAGCGGCGATGACGGGTCAGAGTGCGACAGACGGGAAAATCAGACCACTTAGGAGACGAAGAGACAAACGTCACAAGGCGTGGGATGAAACGGGCGCCGCAGAAACTCAACCAGATCAGGAGCGAGCAAGGGATGGGTGTTTCACATGGCTCGTTACCAGTCAGGGACCGGCGCCTTTCTTTGCCTGAAGCAACTTTCACCCCCGTCTGACTGATTTTAATTGTATCTGGGTCTCTGAGGACGTGTTTGTTTTCCCATAATTACAAAGCTTACCGGTACGTGTGCTGAACAAACAAACAAAAACAAGAGACCAAAAACAAAAGCAGGGAGAGAGCGACGGAGAAGACAAAAGTTATCAAAAGTCCGGTACAGGAAACCCCCGATTTACGAACGAGTTAGGGACCTAAGAACGGTTCGCAGCTCGATTCTGCCGTAGCTAGGGGGTGAAATTATTATTATTATTTTTTTTAAATTATCATGCTAACGGAGCGCGCGCACACATTTAAGCATGTACAGTAGTGTACTGTAATGTTAAACATTGCTATTCACATTTACAGAATAAATAAAAATATATTTTCTTACTTTGAGATGGTCAAAGCCGACATCTTAGGTTGCCATGCGTTGATTGTTGTCGGGCCGAGCAGCGCGGCGGCCGGCCAGTGAACCACCGCAGCTGCTCCAGACCTGTGTTAGCTAGCTGGCTAGCTTCTGCTAGCCAAGCCATGAGCTGGTGTTGGAGCGGCGGCGCGATCAATCTGCAGCTCCTGCTCCAGCCTGAGACGTCCACAGAGCTCACAGAGCGATTCCAGCTAGTAATTAATCCATATGATGCGATCCTGGTCACAAGTGTTCAAAAGGCCGGCTCCCGTGTTAGCTCCCGTGTTAGCTTCTGGAACTAGCCAGGCCGGAGGTGTAGCCAGGCCGGCCGGAGGTCTTCGCGCGGCGGCCTGGCACGATCAGCGATAAATCCGCTGCTGCCTGAGACATCCACAAAGTTCACAGAGACGTTTCCAGCTCGTAATTAATCCATATGAAGCCATCCTGGTCACCAGTCTTCGGCCCGGCGCCGGGCAGCTAACCTAAAATGGCGTCCGGTGTTCTACATTAATTTGTGACCGTGTAAACTGAAGACCTACTTCCTGTTGCCCAAGATTGCTCAGAAATGATCAGAAATGATCATTTTTATCATAATTATTATTTATAAAGCCTTTAAAACAACCACAGCTGCAACAAAGTGATGTACACATGAAATTAAGAACATTTAAACACAATTTTTTTTTTTTTAATACAGTAATTTCATATTTTTATTAAATATGATACGTTCGTAGGTCCCGTTGTTCGTAGGTCGATGGAGTCGTAACTAGGGGGTTTGCTGTACAGCAGTCCCTCGATAGTTCGCGGTTCAACTTTCACGGACTGAAGCTAGATTTATACTCGACGTGTCGCGCAGTGCGCCAGGGTGCGCGTGCCAAAAGTGGCGCAATATCACCGTCCCCACCCCTGCGCGTAGACCCCGCGCGTCGGTTTGGCGCGTGTCGCGCACCTCCAAATTTTTGAAACGCCGCAAGGCTAGTGCGCGCGCCGTGGGCGCTACTGAATTGATTGACAGGTCGGGTGGGGACCTCACCCGACAGCCTTCACGCTCTTCACGCCGGAGCCTGCAGCTATCTGCGCCGCTGTGGTCGTGGAAACAGCGTCGCGACGCATGGAGGAATGTTTTGTATGTGACACAAATGTATTAAATTCCCCTTCTTCATCCCTGATCTGGACTTTTCTTTTGTTTTTTTGCCAAAAGTCAAGTGATCGCTTCCTCCTCCGCTGACTCCATGCATTAAAACCGCAAGACACAATAACTGTTGTTCTATTATGATTTGCTCCTCTAATAAAGACAACAGTTCAGCACGCGAGCGGAAAGCCATTTGTTTTTGTTGTGTGACTTCAAACAGTTCTTCTTCTACGTAGATTTCTTCTTCTACACCCTTTCTTGCAACATATGCACAGGTTTTAGAGGGTACTGCCACCTGCTGGTCCGTAAAAGAACAGCACTTTGCCATGCGCCGTGCGTCAACTATAAACACAGCGGCGACACTGTAAACGCATGAAGCTGCATGGCTCAGTGCGCGTGCAGTGCGCGCGCTCCAGCCAGCGGACCAAAGCGCGAGTATAACTCGGCCTTTACTCTTTTGCGGGTTTTATATGCAAGACTGTACACGATACATGATTGGCTGATTGATGGAAGGCGACCAACCAGAGCATTGTGCTGAGGGACAGACTGGCCATTGGGAGAAACGGGACATTTTTCTGTGGCCTGGCCCACTCAGTGATCGCCGAGGGTGACCGTCTCTGCCCTAATGTGACAGGCAGCCTCTAATAAAGAAAGTACGGGGAGGGGGTGGGGTCTGTCTTTCCCCATCGCTACTGCTCAGAGCGCTTCAGTGAAGTGAATCCTTGAGCGAGCTGCATGGATTGTTTATTTAAAATAATCAAACGTGACCTGAACCAAGCCTTTGGCCCAGCCCATAGGGGGGCCAGGTCACCGGGAAATGTCCTGACGATCCCAATGGCCAGTCCACCCCGGAGATTGGCTCAGTAACCGTAGCATCAATTGCTCTCATTCGTTGTGCTCCTTTTGAGAGTTTAGAACATTGTTAAGAACATTGCAAGAGTGTGGGAAGGGTTTATAAAGCCTTAAAATATATATAAATACTGAAATAAATATAACGTCACTACTTCACAGATTTTCACCTGTCGCCGGGGTGTCTGGAAAGTAACCCCAGCGATAAGTAGGGAACTTCTGTAATCGGTCCTTGGGTTGAACCAGCAACCTCCCATTCTCTAACCTCTTTGCCACCAAACCTCAGAGATTCACCTTTTTAATTATATATTTCCAGTGACATCACTCCAGACCAATAAAAATGGAGTTGTCAAACTGGCATTCTGGTAAAAAACTAGCTTGTTACCAGGTGATAAATGCCAAATTTCACAGATCGTTTTGAAGCTTTTGAGACAAAGAACTTGCAAAGATCAACTCTGCGTTGAAAGAAGTCCTCATTTTGCCAGCACCAATATGTCCCGGTAACTGGAGGTCAGTTCATCGCAAATTTATTTCGATTTTTTTTTTGCAGCATTGCAATCTCTGTCAAATCTTTGCAACGTCCTTATCTGGGAGTAAGAATAATAATAATAATGTCACATTTTTGTCATCTGTGTATGTTTCCCATACAAGACAAAATTCGTCTCTGCATTTAACCCAACCACCACCAGGTGGTGCAGTGAGCAGCCATAGAAAGCGCCCGGGGAGCTGGGGAAATAGGTGTTCACTCATAGACACCCCAAAGTGTGTAGTGGCCGGGGCCGGGGTTTGAACCTGTGTCCTTCGGGTCCCAAGTCGGCAGCCCTGCCTCTACACCATCTTACATTTAGTCCTACTAGTCGTACATTGTGACAAAGTTAGGTTTGATAATACAGTACTGTATTGAGCTTGTTGACCTTTTGCAACAGAGCTCCTAGAGTTCCCACGCCATGCGAGTGGAGCAGAGTCTCCTGGTTGATTTGGTGCCTCTGCAGAAAATGTTTGAGCACTAAAAGAAAAGTGGCCACCAGGTTCTTCTCCAGGCGAGCCTCTGAAACAGGAAAGACATTTTCTGTTTCACAATGTGAAATAAATATATAAAAATTATACATTTCACAGATTGCTGCACAACTGACCTGAAGCTCGGTTGGTTGGAAGAATAACCCAGTCTCCATCAGCTGGCGTGGACACATCAGGGGAGATTAAGTCAGATCCAGCGGCAGGATCGCCACTCTGTTGGTCGGGGGTTACCAGGGCCAACTGCTCCAGGATGGGGAAAAGCACCGGCAGGCCTCCGACACAGTTGATCATGTCCTGGTCCAGAAAACAAACGTTCAAACAACTTCAGGATGAAGACCTCATTTGAAAAAATTAAACGTGAACGCATAATGGAGTTGCGACTTTCGCTCACCTTAATGTCCCAGTTGACGACTTTTTTCCCCGTCAAGCGTCCGTGCAGCGCGTTTGGGGACAGATCGAGACAGATTGGGTTTCTGCAGGCCTGTAGACCAACGGAGAAGGTTTAAAAAAAATTATAACTTTATCTCCCAGTTGTTCAACCTGTGCTGTACCTCTGATCATCTCATTCCTAATCTTCTCCATCCTTGTAACTCCTAAGTAGAACCTCAACATCTTCATTTCTGCTACTTCCAGATCTGTCTCCTGTCTTTTTGTCCATGTCTCTGTCTCCAGCCCATTCAACATACGGTAGCTGGTCTCACCACTGTCTTGTAAACTTTTCCTTTGACCTTTGCTGACACTTTTTTGTCACAAATCACTCCTGAAACTTTTCTCCATCCACTCCATCCTGCCTGGACTCCCCTTTTCACCTTTTTACCAAACTCCCAATTTTCCTGGACAGTGGACCCCAGTCCTTGAAGTCCTGCACCTTTGTGACCTCTGCTCCTTGCTCTTGTACTCTCTCTTACCATGGCTGACTTTAGGTGCATACCTCCACCTCTCCAGGTTCTCTTCCACCTGTTCCCTGTTTTCAACACAGATCACAACATCTTCTGCAAACATCATAGTCCATGGGGATTCCTGCCTGACCTCATGTGTTAGTCGGTCCATCACCAGAGCAAACAAGAAGGGGCTCAGAGCAGATCCTTGATGCACTCCCACCTTCACCTTGAAGCTATCTGTCACTCCTACAGCACATCTCACCACTGTTCTGCTGTCCTCATACGTGTCCTACATGTCCTGTACCAGTCTAACATGTCCTACAGTCCTCATACATGCCCTACTGTCTTCATACAAGTCCTGTACCAGTCTAACATGTCCTACCTTACTCATACATGTCCTACTGTCCTCATACAAGTCCTGTACTAGTCTAACATGTCCTACCTTACTCATACATGTCCTACTGTCCTCATACAAGTCCTGTACTAGTCTAACATGTCCTACCTTACTCATACATGTCCTACTGTCCTCATACAAGTCATGTACCAGTCTAACATGTCCTACCTTACTCATACATGTCCTACTGTCCTCATACAAGTCCTGTACTAGTCTAACATGTCCTACCTTACTCATACATGTCCTACTGTCCTCATACAAGTCCTGTACTAGTCTAACATGTCCTACCTTACTCATACATGTCCTGTACTAGTCTAACATGTCCTACCTTACTCATACATGTCCTACTGTCCTCATACAAGTCCTGTACCAGTTTAACATGTCCTACTGTCCTAATACATGTCCTACTATCCTTATACAAGTCATGTACCAGTCTAACATGTCCTACCTTACTCATACATGTCCTACTGTCCTCATACAAGTCATGTACCAGTTTAACATGTCCTACTGTCCCAATACATGTCCTACTATCCTCATACAAGTCCTGTACCAGTCTAACATGTCCTACTGTCCTCATACATGTCCTACTGTCCTCATACAAGTCATGTACCAGTTTAACATGTCCTACTGTCCTAATACATGTCCTACTGTCCTCATACAAGTCATGTACCAGTTTAACATGTCCTACTATCCTCATACAAGTCCTGTACCAGTTTAACATGTCCTACTATCCTCATACAAGTCATGTACCAGTTTAACATGTCCTACTGTCCTAATACATGTCCTACTATCCTCATACAAGTCCTGTACCAGTCTAACATGTCCTACTGTCCTCATACATGTCCTACTGTCCTCATACAAGTCATGTACCAGTTTAACATGTCCTACTATCCTCATACAAGTCCTGTACCAGTTTAACATGTCCTACTATCCTCATACAAGTCATGTACCAGTTTAACATGTCCTACTGTCCTAATACATGTCCTACTATCCTCATACAAGTCCTGTACCAGTCTAACATGTCCTACTGTCCTCATACATGTCCTACTGTCCTCATACAAGTCATGTACCAGTTTAACATGTCCTACTATCCTCATACAAGTCATGTACCAGTTTAACATGCCCTACTATCCTCATACAAGTCCTGTACCAGTTTAACATGTCCTACTATCCTCATACAAGTCCTACTGTCCTCATACAAGTCCTGTACCAGTCTAACATGTCCTACTGTCCTCATACATGTCCTACTGTCCTCATACAAGTCCTGTACCAGTTTAACATGTCCTACTGTCCTCATGTCCTACTGTCCTCATACAAGTCCTATATCAGTCCAACATACTTTGCCATTTCCTCATGCAACACCACAGCTCCTCTCAGCACCCGGTCAATATGTTTATTCTAAATCCATAAAGACACAACGAAGCCGTTTCTGACCCTCTGTGGAGGAGATTCAACAGTCTGTTGTAACAAGTCATAAGAGAACAACAGCTTAGCTGTGGTGAGACGTTAGAAACAGGAAGATTAAAATATTTCCAAGAATATAATGTTTTCATGGCAACTCAAAACTGCACTTTGGTCAGTTCCTGTCACTTCCCCATGTATTTAACCCCACATCTCAACATCAAGGATTTTTCCTTTGGAATTTTAATTCATCTATATGATTTGTGTAAAAGAAGCTACACTCTTTTAAACTGTTGCTGATTAAGCCGGTACATCACTGGCTACGACTGCCGGAGACTCGTTTGCAATAAAAAAATACATGTATATATATGAAAATTGGAAAAGTCTCCCTTGAAGACCCACTGAAATCTGAGTACTTGTGACCAGTTACAAAAATGTATTCTTGGCTGTGTACATTATTTTGTTGCTTACTCCTGCCCACTTTGTACCCACTGGAGTACACCTTAGAAATGAAGATAAATTCTGAGGCGCTGAGGTAAGCCAAGAGTTTGAATGGGTTATTGCACGATTGTGAGGAAACTGAGAACCCCCAAATGTTCTGAGGTGATTTGAAGGTTCTCTTACAAATGCTGTTTGCAATTTGTCGCAAATTACTGAGACACTGGGTTTATTCCGGTGCTGCTGCAGTCCCTCTCCTGAACAGCAGGTGTCACTATTGCGCAACTGACACGGGTTTCTACTTACCTGGCTATTTTTGGATGGGTTTTTTTGGTGCAAAAACATAAAAATACATCTGGATTTAATCCCCAAACTAAACTGATCCAATTCCATTGTGCTTGTTGGTTATCGTTACGCCCGTCAAAAGGTATAGCCCACGGATACTGTATATACCACGGATTATGGCACAGTCGTATGTACACATGTCTGTCCGTCCATCAACTTTGTCTTGTCCAACAAATAACTTCTGATCTGCTCAAGATAAGTCAACAAAATTTCACAAACATATACATCATCGGCAGACAAAGCGTCACACACACGTTTCATTTTCCTAGCTTCAATGGCAAGGTCAAAAATCAAGGTCAAATTTTAAAAAGCGTTTGGCTATTATGGGCCACAACTCGTATACGCTCAAGATAATTTAATTAAACTTGATGCAAAGTTGTACCACAGCACATCCCGTATACTTCTCTCTAAAAGTCAAGGTCACAGGTTATACGAGGTCCTTTGCCAGTCTGGGCTATTGCTATAGATTGACATATTGTTGTATAATAGTTTGTCAGTAGGTGTACTCATGTTTTATATCCCATCTCTTGAGTAAATAAAATAGTCCGAGCACCTTGGGCGAGTAATGCAACAGAAGTTTGGTTGAAATATCAGCAAGTTCTGATTCCTGGGCTTTAAACGGAGAGATGCAGTTTGGACCTGAGTGGATAAAACAAATAAAGTTACAATTAAGCACAAAGAGAACAAAGATCCCCTGATTTTGCAATTTCTCCCATGATGCCACGCTGCTTACCAGCACTGCAGACGGCCTTGAGGTGATTGGGCTGCAGGGGCTCGTGAAACACCAAGACGCTCCCGAGCTGGCCCTGCAGGGACGTCGGGCTGCCCCACTCGCTGTCCTGGGTCCCGGCCGAGATGAGCTTGGTCACGGACTCGGGCTTCCCCCCGAGGAGCCCGCCCCAGGTCTGCGGCGAGAGGATGCCGCCAAGCGAGGAGCGGGTGGTGGGCGTGGTGGCGGAGGAGAAGGGAGGGTCTGGGATTTGGGAGGGAGGCGGAGTGGTGGTGCGGTGGCCTGCCGAGCCGATGCAGCAGGACGTGAACGACTGCAAGGCAAACGGACAATATTCATGGACATGACAGATTGTTAAAGTGTGGGTGACATCATCTTTTAACTTTGCATATAGTGACAGAACATAAATATCTTGTATCATTCAACTATGTTCGTTTTAGCAAACAAAATGATACATTAATGAAAATTCCTTTCAAAGTGAGTTTAAAATTAAAAACCGTGTTTCTTCACGGGACATCCAACTACACGCGAATGCAACATCTGTGACGTAGGAGGGAGAACGTCTTTAGAACGCCCCTTTTACATATTCATGGCGGACAATAAATAAACCGACTAATTTATCAATCTAAGTGAAGATTTGAGCGATTTGTCTTCAGTTTGGGAAGCAGAAAGTTAGATGAACAAGAAACAGCAGGTTCTAATTTAGGTCTGCACCCGTATTTATTTGAGTCTTACCTTTTCAGGAAGCGAGGGAGCTCCGAGGGGGGGGGCAGCTTTATTTATTCCATTCTTGACGAAGGTTTACATCTTTTGGGAAAGTGAAAAGGCTCACTTGTTCACTGATGATATTAGAACACCCAAATGCGACAACGTACAGTAATGGCATTTTTCAAGTTATACAAAAAAAAGGCGATCTGGCAGAGAATGAGTACCGTATTTTCCGGAATATAGGTCTCGGCTTTTTATCATTTTTGCATGCCCTGCGACCTATATTCAGGTGCGACCTATTTATGGCTTTTTATAAAATAAGCTGATTTGTAATCATTTATTAACAAAAATTAAACTGAGACACACTCTTACAATAATGTCAGCTAACAAATATATATTTTTAGGTGTTTATCCTGCTAAAATTATTCATTTATTAAAGAAAAGTTCAGCTCAGACACATATTTGCTATAATTTTTATCAAACAAATAATTGTTTTTAAGTGTTAATCTTCTTAAAAGCCTTGCTGTGCGCTCCTGTGGCAGACATTTGCAGCAGAGCTAAACACGGTCCACATTTTGACGTAGGTGCGACCTATATTCAGGTGCGACCTATATTCCAGAAAATACGGTATGCGTTATCATGGCAAACGCAGACTGAGGTTCTTCATCCTACGTCACAGATGTTGCATTCGCGTGTAGTCGGATGTCCCGTGAAGAAACACTGTTTTTAATTTTAAACTCACTTTGAAAGGAATTTTCATTAATTTATCATTTTGTTTGCTAAAACGAACATAGTTGAATGATACCAGATATTTATGTTGTGTCACTATATGCAAAGTTAAAAGATGATGTCACCCACACTTTAAATCCGTTATTTAAATAAACAGATTTACGTCTCACCTCCGTCATGACGGGGTACTTGAGGGGGGCGGACAATTTCTGCTGCCCGTCCACATAAATGTAGACGAGACTCTGTCCAAACGGCCTCTTTCCTGGTACGTGCACCACACCGACGCTGTGCTGCGGACCCAAAATCAGCCACGATGACGCTCGTTAAACGCACAACAGCTGTTCATTCTCATTAGCCGTCAAGAGATTCAGATTCCAAACGTGTTCTCGCAGCACGCGGTGCGTCTTTCCCTGCGAACGACGCGTCTGTTCCAAATGATTCTCACCCAGAGGGAGTCGCAGAAGCAGTAGTCGGGCAGCATGACCGTCACATACTCCTTCTTCGTGCACACAGCCACCACCAGCACCCCCGCCGAGCTGATGAACGCCTCGAACCCCGTCCCTCCAGGAGTGAAAAAGCTGCACAGAACGAAACAGCAGGAGTTTCACGTGTGGACGACAACGTGAACAAAGACGAGTTCAGCAAAGAAGCAAAAGTACATGGGATTAAGACAAAAGCTGTACCAAGGCTGTCAAAATGTATTTGTTGTATTTACTGCGGTTGGTTCTAAAAATACTTTACTTTCCTCAGGATGTCGGTACAAATGCTTTTCATCACCTGCCGCTGAAAGGCGGGTGATAAAAAGCAAAAAAGATAAAAAGCAATACGCTGATGTTGTTGAGGTTAGGCCTGTCACGATCAATTTTGCTGGGCGATGGATGGATGTGATGGATGGATGGATGAATTGATGGATGGATGGATGACTCGATGGATGGATGGATGATGGATGGATGAATGGATGATGGATGGATGAATGGATGATGGATGGATGAATGGATAGATAGATGGATGATTGGATGGATGGATGTGATGGATGTATGATGGTTGGAGGATGGATGGATGGATGGATGAATGGTTGGCTAGATGGATGGATGACTCGATAGATGGATGGATGGATGAATAGATAGATAGATGGATGATTGGATGGATGGATGGATGACTTGATAGACGGATGGATGATGGATGGATGAATGATAGATATATGGATGATTGGATGGATGATGGATGGATGTGATGGATGTATGATGGTTGGAGGATGGATGGATGGATGAATGGCTAGATGACTTGATAGATGGATGATGGATGGATGAATGGATAGATGGATGGACGATTGGACAGATGGATGGATGATTGGGCAGATGGATGGATGATGGATGGATGATTAGGCAGATGGATGGATGATGATGAATGGATGGATGGATGATGATGAATGGATGGATGGATGATTTGGCGGATGGATGGATGGATGATTGGGCAGATGGATGATGAATGGATGATTGGACAGATGTATGGATGATGAATGGATGGATAGATGGATGGGTGAACGGATGGATGGATTATTGGACCGATGGATGGATGATGATGAATGGATGATGAATGGATGGATGGATGGATAATTGGACAGATAAATGGATGATTGGACAGATGGATGAATAGATGGATGGAAGATTGGATGTTGGATGGATGATGGATGGATGATAGATGGATGGATGATTGGACAGATGGATGGAGAGATGATGAATGGATGGATACATTGAAGGATGAATGGATGATGATTGGACAGATTGATGGATGGATGAATTGATAGATAGATGAATGGACAGATGGATAGATGATGAATGGATGGATAGATGGATGAATGGATGAAAGGATGGATGAATGGACAGAAGGATGGATGAATGGATGATGAATAGATGATAGATGGATGGACTGAAGGATGGATGATTGGATAGATGGATGATGAATGGATGGATGGATAATTGGACAGATAGATGGATGGATGAATGGATGGATAATTGGACAGATGGATGGATGGATGAATAGATGGGTGGAAGATTGGATGTTGGATGGATGGCTACTGTGATGGTTCCTAACGTTGGTTGGTTGTGGTGAACATCTCAAATGTGGCAGACTACAAAAGGTACTCTGGTGGATGTGCACCCAATGATTACTCTCAGAAAGTCTCTTTGAAATCCATCCATGAGGTTTATGAGATATTTTGCTAACACAATGGATAAACAAACACCAGCACACACAAATGAATGATGTGGTAATATGGTTTTGGTCTGACCTGTAGAGCTGCTTCCGTTTGTCGTTGCTGAGCGGACCCAGCTGGTCCTGGTCCAGAGACAACCAGGCGTGGAAGCTGAAGGCAGATCCCGGCCAGCGCTGCACCGTTGGAACCACGATGCCGGCCATGCTGGGCGACAAATCAAAGTACTGCATGGCGCTCTCAAGCCCCTGCTTGCGAACCATAGTCAGGAGGGCTCTGACAGCCGGGCTTACGTA
This sequence comes from Garcialebias charrua, assembly GCA_038048925.1. NCBI lineage: Eukaryota > Metazoa > Chordata > Actinopteri > Cyprinodontiformes > Rivulidae > Garcialebias > Garcialebias charrua. Next base: position 23,463 of record JBBPBX010001191.1, on the reverse strand, counting down.
TGGATGGGCGTGGTTGGACTCCGTAGGCCTGAGGAGACGCAGGAGTCCGAGCAGTTCTTTGGAGCTCAGAGACTGGGAGCCCAGTGACCCTACTAATCCCAACAGACTTTCAGCGCAGGCTCGGTGGAGTCGTTCGTGGCGCTCCAGAGCAGCTAAAGCATGAAGGACCATGGCGGCGTTGACACAGGTTGCCCGGGTCTGCCGGTTTAGGCAGCTCAGGCGGCGGAGCCAGTCCGCCGTAAAGAGCTGCAGTTCCGACGAGTCCAGCTCAGGAAGCCACTGGACCAAAAGCAGCAAAGGCTCCACGTTACTGATACCAAGGAGACCCACGGAGGTGTGCTCGCCCTCCACTGCCTGAAAACGCACAAAGAAAACAATAATAAAACTTAAACGTACAGCCATCCAAACGTAAAACTTTCTCACATACTATCACTCAACACAAAGTTTTTAACACTAGACTCTGTGTCACCAAACGGGTTTTCACTAAACTCTCGGTCATGTGCTCATACAGTTTGCACTACTTCTCATACTTGCACTAATGTCTGTATTACATCACTGCCTATAATCATAATACTGTTTACATTCTCTGTTTACATTTATTAATACTGTTTACTTTTATTACTACTGCTTACATGTAATTACTACTGTTTACATTTATTTACACTACTCTAATATCTACACCACTGCTGGTACATATACAGTGTGCTCTGAACGGTCTTATTTAGGGATGCCCAATGTGCCTTACTGCATATGCCACTTTTTGCCTCTACAACAACATCAACTACTACCTCATACATATACTGTGTACATTGACTCATACGCTGCTTTGCCACTTTGCAAATGTCAATGCTAGAAACCTTTAGTTTATTTTAGTTATACTTTTTATACTCTTTTTTTATACCACTATGCAAAAAAAAAAAAAAAAAAAAAACAACTCAGGACAGTGTTAGTTTTACTATTTTTATGCTTATGTCTATTATTATATGTTTCAGTGTTTCAATGTTTAGATGTTTACTGTTGCACCGAGGGACTGAGAGAAACGCAATTTCGGTCCTGTGTATGTCCTGCACTGTACATATTGCAGATCTGACAATAAAGTTGACTTTGACTTTGACTTTGAGAGGTCTAAAGAGACAGTTTAATTTACCATGTTCATTAACTCCTTGAGAAGGTGTCGGGATGGCTGGCCGAGTGAAATCAAAACTTCGAACAGGTGGTTGTAACCAATCCTCTCCTTAAAAACCTCCTGCGGCGGCACAAAGCAAGGAATGAAGTAAAACGGTTGACCATTTATCAAAAACGAAAAAAAGAAACTCAACTGTTTTCATCCATCCATCTATCATCCATCCATTCATCCGTCCAATCATCCATCCATCACATCCATCATTCAGCAACCAATCCTCTCCTTAAAAACCTCCTGCGGCGGCACAAAGCAAGGAATAAAGTAAAACAGTTGACCATTTATCAAAAACGAAAAAAAGAAACTCAACCGTTTTCATCCATCCATCTATCATCCATCCATTCATCCGTCCAATCATCCATCCATCACATCCATCATTCAGCAACCAATCCTCTCCTTAAAAACCTCCTGCGGCGGCACAAAGCAAGGAATAAAGTAAAACGGTTGACCATTTATCAAAAACGAGAAAAAAAGAAACTCAACCGTTTTCATCTATCCATCTATCATCCATCCATTCATCTATCATCCATCCATTCATCCATCCATCATTCAGCAACCAATCCTCTCCTTAAAAACCTCCTGCGGCGGCACAAAGCAAGGAATGAAGTAAAACGGTTGACCATTTATCAACAACGAAAAAAGAAACTCAACCGTTTTCATCTATCCATCTATCATCCATCCATTCATCTATCATCCATCCATTCATCCATCCACCATTCAGCAACCAATCCTCTCCTTAAAAACCTCCTGCGGCGGCACAAAGCAAGGAATGAAGTAAAACGGTTGACCATTTATCAACAACGAAAAAAAAAGAAACTCAACCGTTTTCATCTATCCATCTATCATCCATCCATTCATCTATCATCCATCCATTCATCCATCCACCATTCAGCAACCAATCCTCTCCTTAAAAACCTCCTGCGGCGGCACAAAGCAAGGAATAAAGTAAAACGGTTGACCATTTATCAAAAACGAGAAAAAAAGAAACTCAACCTTTTTCATCTATCCATCTATCATCCATCCATTCATCTATCATCCATCCATTCATCCATCCATCATTCAGCAACCAATTCTCTCCTTAAAAACCTCCTGCGGCGGCACAAAGCAAGGAATGAAGTAAAACGGTTGACCATTTATCAACAACGGAAAAAAAAGAAACTCAACCGTTTTCATCTATCCATCTATCATCCATCCGTCCATTCATCCATCCATTCATCCATCATCAGAACAATCATCCATCCATTCATTCATCCATCCATCCATCATTCAGCAACCAATCCTCTCCTTAAAAACCTCCTGCGGCGGCACAAAGCAAGGATTAAAGTAAAAACAGTTGACCATTTATCAAAAACGAAAAAAAAGAAACTCAACCGTTTTTATCTATCCATCTATCATCCATCCATTCATCCATCCAATCATCCATCCATTCATCCATCATCAGACCAATCATCCATCCATTCATTCATCCATCTATCCAATCATCCATCCATCATCCAATCATCCATCCATTCACCCATCCATCTATCCATACATTCATCATCATCCATCCATCGGTCCAATCATCCATCCATACATACATTCATCATCATCCATCCATCAGTCCAATCATCCATCCATCCATCATCATCCATCCATCAGTCCAATCATCCATCCATCCTTCACCCATCCATCTATCCATCCATTCATTAGCCATCCATCTGTCCAATCATCCATCCATCCATACATCCATCCATCTGACAATCATCCATCCATCCTTCCATCTGTCCAATCATCCATCCATCCAATCATCCATCCAATCATCCATTTATCCATTTATACACCCATCCATTCAATCATCCATCTATCCAATCATCCATCTATCCATCCATTCATCATCCATCCATCATCATCCATCTATCCAGCAATCCATCTATACAATTCATCCATCCATTCATTCATCCATCCAGTCATCATCCATTCATCCTTTCATCCATCCTCCAACCATCATCCATCCATCCAGTCATCCATCTATCCATCCAATCATCATCCATCTGTCTATCCATCCATCTATCATCCATCTACCTATCCAATCATCCTTTCTTCCATCCGTCATCAATCTATCATTCCATCCATCCATCATCATCCATCAATGCATCTATTCATCCATCCATCCATCATCATCCATCTATTTATACATTCCTCATCCATCCGTCCATCCACCCATCTATCCATCCATTCATCATTCATCCATCCACCTATCCAATCATCCTTTCATGCATCCATCCATTCATCATCCATCCATCAATCCATTCATCATCCATCCATCAAAACATCAATTCATCATCCATCCATCAAAACATCCATTCATTCATCCATCCATCCATCCATCCATCTATCAAGTCATCCATCAATCTATCCATCCTCCAACCATCATACATCCATCACATCCACCCATCATCCATCCATCACATCCATCCATCCATCATTCAGCAACCAATCCTCTCCCTAAAAACCTCCTGCGGCGGCACAAAGCAAGGAATAAAGTAAAACAGTTGACCATTTATCAAAAACAAAAAAGAAACTCAACCGTTTCTTTTCATAAAGTAAAAGACAACCACAGTAGTCCCTTCGCTACGTAGCGGTTTGACTTTCGCGGACTCGCTCTATCGCGGTTTTTCAAAGTATTGACATGAGAAAATAAATTTTACAGGACACACGAGACGGTCACCTTTAATATTATTCACGTGATTAGGACAGTACGCAGTGTTTCCCCTAGTTAACTTGCCATGGCGGGGTGCTCTATCTCATCCGTGATTTTTGCTGAAGGGAGGGAAGAGGCGCCTTTAGCTTTTTAGCTAGAGAGCCTGCATTTCGCGTCGCTAGCTTACGTCAGTGCCGGGTGGGGAGGGGCAAGTTTGGTTTGGTATGCGGGGTGCTCAGTTTTGTTGATGGGGTGGGGCACCCCGCTTACATATTGGTAGGGGAAACACTGGTACGGGATACTGTACAAGAAATAGTTAACGGGAAAAAAATTTCGGACAAGGCACTGCCATTTTGTAGTTTTCTCTCAATAAGCCTACACTGTTCCCACTCACAATGACCCGACTGAAAATTATTGGATTTGGTACCTGGATTATGGAGCATGAACTTTCTTGTCACAATGACTACATTTCCCAGAAGCCAACAGGGCCCCGTTTCCTTCTGTTGAAATACTAGAGGGAAAATGTTGATCTGACAGGAAAAAGTTTGGACCCAGCGGATTCAGAGAGCTGCACGGAACCCACCTAACCGGAGCAGAACATCGGTGAATCTCGAGCTGGTAGCCGTCCCACGAGGACTTCCAAGCCGAAGGTCAGGCACTCCATCCAGAACCTACCACCACTACCCCGAGCGCCAACCAGAACCAGCAGGGTAGGTCCGCCCAATGGAACAAAGTCGGACTGGAACAGCCGTTGCTGTTCTGCAGAGCCCGGTAAGTAAAATTTAGTAGCTACATATACGTATGTTGTTAAAATGACGTAGGTTTAAGACTTTAGAACAATGCAAGAGTGTGGGAAGGGTTTATAAAGCCTTTAATATATATGAATACTAACATAAATATCACGTTGCTACTTCGTAGATTTTTACTTATTGTGGGGGGGGGGGGGGGGGGGACCCTCTGGAATGTACTATAATTTTTGCAGTACAAGTAACAGTTTTTTGCATGAATTACGATGCCTGTGACTTATACAGCGAAATAACTTATTTATGTTTTGTCCCCACATTTATAACCCAATTTTTGGCTGAGATCTTACAATTACATTAATTCTGATATGGAAAATACTGAACACTACCATTTTCAGCCACTAGAGGGCCCTCAAGTAATATGGCAAACCAAATGTCTCATTAATAGGTAAAAGTTAGCCTGGTTAAAACCACACCCTGTCCTTCACTTTGCTTCTGACTAGGGTCTGGCATTCCTCCCATAGAAAACGATTTCTCCGTTCGATTTTTGAACGGACCAATCAGAGAACAGAAGGCGGAGTTTTGTTAGCTTAGCCTGGCGAGGTCCAGGCTATTCAGATAAAAAGCTCAGAAACCACTCGGTGGATATTTTTTCTGCTACCAGTGTGTAATTATATGTCTTTAATTTACTGACTGTTGGCCTGGATGAAACATTTGAGATAAAATTCGATTTTTTATCATTTATTTTCGTAGCGCACCCTGAGGCTGTTTGGAAAATGTCAAACCGAAACTATTTAAATCCAGCAGATTTGACCATTTCGTGAATTGATTTAGGAACTGTTAAGCTCAGGAACACTTCTGATATAACGTCAGCTAAGAAATATAGTTTTTCTCAGGAAAGAAATAATAGTTTTTTACCTTGTTTTCTGGAAAATTCCTTCGTGGCGGCAGCCATTTTAACTGACGACGTCAGTCAACGTCGTTCAAAACTCCGCCTTCTGTTCTCTGATTGGTCCGGTCAAAAATCGACCGGAGAAATCGTTGTCTATGAGACAAATCCCAGACCCAGCAGTGAAGGGAAATAGAATTGAGCGGAGCTGTGCAGGAATGGCGAGGGCCAGGCTAGGTAAAAGTGGCTATTACAGAGAAACTTGGCTTGCCATACCAAAGCCTCCTTCGTCTTGCTCCGGAACTCCTGGAGTTAACATCAAATCAGCTGAAATTTGATGTGCCACCCAGATAAAATGCAACTGAATTGACCATTAAAGTGCATTTATTAAGGAAAAGTTCAACTGAGACACACCTCTACTATAATTTCAAGTAAACAATTGATTGGTTTTAGGTGGTTAGGTGGTTATCGTGTTAAATTTCGAAGAAATACACAATGAGTCGTTCCTTTGCGTGTTCCCGCAGACGCAAATCGATTTTTGAAATGCAGCTGATTTGACCGTCAAAGTGCATTTATTACGGAAAAGTTAGACTGAGACACACCTTTGATATAATTCTGAGCAAACAAATGATTGTTTTTAAGTGTTAATTTTGTTAAATTCTTGTTAAAGTCCTCCCGCGTCCGCCATTTGGCAGCTAATCAATTTTTGGCAAAACACCGGCCCAGAATTCTGGGTTGCCAGCGCTGACGCGTAATAGATGCGACGTATACGGTGAAGCGACTTACATGTATTTGTGTTTTTTTTCCTCCACTTTACTAGACATTTTGGACTGATGCAACCTTTACTGTAGTGAGACGTGTACAGCGGCAATTACGTTAAACCCCGCAATAAACGAGGGACTACTGTAATCCTTTATGCTGATGATATATGATTTATATACACAAATACACACATATATACAGTATATATACATTTGTAAGGACANCTTGTTAAATTTCGAAGAAATACACAATGAGTCGTTCCTTTGCGTGTTCCCGCAGACGCAAATCGATTTTTGAAATGCAGCTGATTCGACCGTCAAAGTGCATTTATTATGGAAAAGTTAGACTGAGACACACCTTTGATACAATCCTGAGCAAACAAAGGATTGTTTTTAAGTGTTAATCTTGTTAAATTCTTGTTTAAGTCCTCCCGCGTCCACCATTTGGCAGCTACTCAATTTTTGGCAAAACACCAGCCAACAATTCCGGGTTGCCAGCGCTGACGCGTAATAGATGCGACCTATACGGTGGTGCGACGCGTACAGCGGCAATTACGGTAACCCCAGCAATAAACGAGGGACTACTGTAATCCTTTATGCTGATGATATACATACATACACTACATATATATATATATATATACATTTGTAAGGACAATAACCTTTGCAGCTGGTGATTTATGCATCACAGTGGTCAGGGCTTTGATGGTGGCTACAGAAAGGCAATCTAATCGTCCTTGTAACACCTGAAAGAAAAAAGAAGGTCATTCACTTGAACTAATTAATTTTTTTGAAAAGGCAAAAAGATGTATTCTTATTTTAAATGACTGTTTATGAATGAAAAACAAGCATGCAGATAATTAAAATCATCAAATATGCTGTCATGACAAACGATCCGCTTATTTAAGGCTTTAAAACAAAATACGTCACAAATATAAGCAAATTTGATGCCTTGGATTTAGGACTGGGCGATATATCGAGTATATCCAATATATCGAAAGTTTTCTATTGTGTAAAAACGAATAGAAAAACAAAAACAAACAAAAAACCTATTTCTTAGGATGCGTTTCTAATTCACTAATACAGTAGTTTAGCTTTTCCCAGGTGCTTCTAATTTATCACAGGTTTCTCCCCCTCCCAGCAACCTTTGTTTCTGGAGAACTGCTCAGTGGTGTTTATGTGTTGGAAATGAGAAGATCTCATTGAAGCTAGTCACTTTTCAGAGACGGTAAATTCGTAAACAAATTATGTGTTTCTAATGTAAACAGTGCTGAACCGTTCACCCGTGAGCAGTTTGAATTTCAGAGGAGAACTTTGAACAAACAGAATAATTACTGGAACTGGATGCTTTTTGAACAAGACGGATGTCTTCAATAGGAAAAGAGTGGATTGCCCTATCCGGGTTCGGGGTGAGGTGCTACCTTAAGTGGAGGAGGTCAAGTATTTTGGGGTTTTGTTCACGAGTGAGGGAAGAATGGCATGTGAAATACATAAACAGATTGGTTCAGCTTCCAAGGTATTGTGGACTCTGTGCCAGTCCACTGTGGTGAAGGAAGAGCTGAGCTGCAAGGCAAATTTCCCTTTTTACCCATCAGCCTACATTTCGTTCCTACCCTCACCTATGGTCATGAACTTTGGGTAGTGACTGAAATAATGAGATTGTGGATACAAGCGTTTGAAATTAATTTTCCATGCACAGGAGCTGGATCTAACTTGTCACCCTATCTCCCTTAGACGTAGGGTGAGTTGCTGCTGCTCCACTTCAAAAGGAGCCAGTTGAGGTGGTTCAGGCATCTTGGAAAGATGCTTCCCTTGATGCCCACCTGGGGGCCGAGATGAAGTGAAAGAAAGACAGGCGACTTGGGACCAGAAAGTCGCGGTTCGACTTCCAGCCATACCCACAGTTCGTGGCGTCTCTCAGCAAGACAACTGATCCCCAATTGCTCCCTTGGCGCTTAATAGCTGCCCACTGCTCCACCTGGGTAAATCCCAGGTGCGATGGGTTACATGCAGAGAACCGATTGCGACATTGTATGGGAACATACAGGGAGGAGACACCGGGGAAGACCCAGGACACGCTGGATGCTCTGTCTTTTGGCTGGACTGGGAACATCTTGGAGTCCTCTCAAAAGAGCAGGAAGAGGTGGCTATGGAAAGAGACATCTGGGCCTCCCTGCTTGAGCTGCTGCCTCTGCAACCCGACTCCAGTTTAGGCGGAAGACAATGAATGGATGTCCGCAAGATCACAAGGTTCCTGGTTTAGGACATTCACCTTTTTACCATCTACCATATTTTCCGGCGTATAAGTCGCAGTTTTTTCTTCTTCGTAGATTTGTTAGTCATTCGACTTATATGCCAAAGTGACTTATATTCGTTTTTTTCCATACTCATACGCAATTCTTGACTGATGCTTTCAATTTCGAAGAACTGCAACAGTAAGTCCTGCCGTGCATGCTCTCTTCACTCAGCTGGTGCAGGTTGAGGAACGCTTGAGAGCTAGCTAATATGATAAAGCTGCAAAATATTGCAACATTATCCAACAATGTTCAGTCAGGTCATATGGACGGTTTCTTTTGTTGCGGAGACATTTCGTCCTTCATCCAAAGGACTTCTTCAATCTGCGGAGACTGGAGATCTCGGGAGAAGAAAAAAAAGAAACCGTCCAGATGACCTGACTGAAAATTGTTGGATTTTATACCTGGATTATTGAGCATGGACTTTGGTGTTTTGAACCACTTTGGCATGACTGTCTCAGAGGAGTTGATGGGGGAGAGGGCGTGCCCCGGAGGCCTTAGCACCAGCAAACTGTTTTTTCCACTATGGAGTATGCCGTTTGTGGGAATCAGTTTTGTTCGGTGGCTCCTCAGATTGAGGAAGCCTTTGGATGAAGGACGAAACATCTCAGCAAAAAAAGAAACCATCCAGATGACATGACTGAACATTGTTGGATTTTATACCTTGATTATTGAGCATGGACTTTGGTGTATTGCAACATTAACTTTGGTCGTATCGCCCAGTCCTACTTTTAAGTTTGATTCAGTTAGTCTGTGAAAGTAGATCACTGGCAACAGTTTAAAAGCTGGTTGGTCACAGCCGTACCAGCTGCGAGTGTTTACACCGACAATAAACGGAAGTGTCGTCTTTCTGCTCCAGGTCAAAAAAGCAGAAGCACCCAGACGTGACTGGAGCAGGAAGCTCACAAACATCCAAAACACAACCGAGTTACTTCCCAACCCACAGAAACATAAGCACACTTGGCATGCAACACAAAAAAAGCCAAACCATGACACAAACATCTCCATCCACAACTCTGCCTTGCTTGTGTCATATTCCTGTGAACCGTTTAATTAAAAACAGCAAGGTGCCGTAGGCTGGGGGTCCAAAATGGGAGTCTTGAACCAGCTGGGGAGGAACTGTGGCAACAAATCCAACACTTACGCCTGTGTCCCACCGTTCTGCGGCTGTTGGCGAGGGCATTTGTGAGGGAGCTTCTAAAATATCTCAGCACATTGCAATGGTTCTCAATTTCTTTACAGAAGTTGTGAGACTTCATCCAAGGACCTTGAATTTTTATCAAGTTTAACCCTTTTAAAATTACCAAGAGTCACTTCTGGGACCCTCCACAATTTTGTTTCCGCAAAGTGCAAGAGACGTGATGCAAACTTTGGAAGGAATTGGCAACAGATGAAACCAACTAGTGATTGAATGAACAAAACAAAGAGCATTGTCATCAAATTGAGACATTAAGAAACTTTGTGACTACATTTGGAAGGAATTGGCAACAGATGAAACCAACTAGTGATTGAATGAACAAAACAAAGAGCATTGTCATCAAATTGAGACATTAAGAAACTTTGTGACTACATTGCAAACAATTAATTTTGCTTTTCAATCACAGGAAGGTTGTTAGAATGCCAATTTCTCAGTAGTCAGGCATGTATTTTCCTGGTATTTCTCGCCAACAGTCGCCAAACTGATGAGATACCGCCACCCAGTCCAGATCACAAAGTAGAGCGGATAATAGAAACATGGTGCAAATTGTGATACAAGCATCAAATTTGGTAATCATACCATGATTGTCTTTGAGGCTTTTGTCAAATCTGCCTGAATGGCCATTTGAAAATCCAAGACGGTGGCCTTTATTTCCAGATGAGCATATTTCCACACAGTAACTATTTGGTAATGCAGTGTTTCCGCTAGGTTAGTACTTACCTTGGTAGGGCGCTCATCAGATAATGGATCAGCATGAGGGAGACAGAGTGCTACATCTGTAGCAAGCATTTTGTACTTTTAGCTAGCTTTCTGCCATTTTTAGCTAGTCTCTTGCTTCTTCTTTCTTTATTTTGCCACATGCATACTTTTGGCTAGACTTTTTTACATTTAGCCTCTCGCTAGCTTTATGCAGCTTTTATCTAGAATCTAGATAAAAGCTGCATAAAGCTAACGAAATGTTATCTAAAAATTAGTAGTATCTAGATTCTAGATACTACTAATTTTTAGAGAACATTTCGATACATTTAGCTTTTAGCTCGCTTTAAGCTAATCCTTTACTTATTTTAGCCAAACTTTTGATGCCTTTAGCTAGCTTTGTGCTTCTTTTAGCTACTGTCTTGCTACTTTTTGCTTCTAGCTTTCATTTACTTTTTTAGGTAGTCTTTTGAGACATTTAGCATTTAACTAATTTTCTGCATTTTAAGCTAGTATTTAGCTTTTTTACCCAGCATTTTGCTACTTTCATCTTTTAACTAGCTTGTTGCTACCTAGCTTAGTGCTACGTCAGTGCCGGAAATTGTTGGGGAGGGGGGCAATTCTGTGGACAGGGCGGGGTGCCCTCCTTGTATAATGAAAGGAGAAACACTGGAAATGCAATTACTTGATCCATTTGAATGATCTTTGTGTGAATTTGTATTTTCTTCGGTCATTAGCCTTCTACTTTGCAAGAGTATTTAGTAGGGATG
>JBBPBX010001191.1:0-12040 GCA_038048925.1 Garcialebias charrua | reverse complement strand
ATAGGTCGCAGCTTTTTATCATTTTTGCATGCCCTGCGACCTATATTCAGGTGTGACCTATTTATGGCTTTTTATAAAATAAGCTGATTTGTAATCATTTATTAACAAAAATTAAACTGAGACACACTCTTACAATAATGTCAGCTAACAAATATATTTTTTAGGTGTTTATCCTGCTAAAATTATTCATTTATTAAAGAAAAGTTCAGCTCAGACACATATTTGCTATAATTTTTATCAAACAAATAATTGTTTTTAAGTGTTAATCTTCTTAAAAGCCTTGCTGTGCGCTCCTGTGGAAGAGACATTTGCAGCAGAGCTAAACACGGTCCACATTTTGACGTAGGTGCGACCTATATTCAGGTGCGACCTATATATGGATTTTTCCAATTCTTTGGCGATAATTGGACTATGCGACCTATATTCAAGTGCGACCTATACTCTAGAAAATACGGTATATATATATATATATATATATATATTTTTTTTTTTTATAAACTGTGCCTTTTATATCTGTGAATTATTCTGACAGAATGGCCGATGTCTGATATTTAACTTTATAGCTAATATTGGCCAATACCAATACCATGCCGATAATATCGTGTATCCCTGGTATTTAAGGCAACTGGCAGATGGTCCAAGAGACTTGCCAAGTGTCTCCTTTCTGATTCCAACTCCAGTCGGCAGCACTACCAATGAATGTGTCAGCCATTTTGAAAACTGGCCACCATCTGCTGTTTGGAGTAATGTTTTTCTATGATATTGGTGCTTAGTGTATTTTTGGTTGATGTTTTTCTTAGTTCATATCTTAGATGTCATTACTGTTCTTCTCTTACTTTTTATTGTTGGATGTAACTGGGACCCTGTGTGCATAATATTTCATCACATGTACCACATGTGGTGCAAATGACAAAGATTCTCCGACTCTCTGACTCTTCTGATCTTGGACTTTCAGATGGCCCATCAGGTAGAATTGCTCAGAAGACTTTTGGGAACAACCATGCCAAAACTACCGGTAGTACAGTACTTGTGCTACATTTTTTACAATTCTTGTGCAAAGTTGATTTTAGCTGCTTCGCCAACATCAAACTGCTGAACTTTGTAAAAGTGCACCCAAGCCCATTGTGACAGGAATCCAGACGAACCCAAAGTGTACCGCAACAAAACCAGGAGAATGTGCAAAAGGAAGAGTGGGGAAACTGAAATTGACAATTATGTCAAAGAAATAAAAAGAAAAGAAGTCATTCCACAACAAGACGCCGTTCAGACCAGAATTATTATTTCTACAAACCGAAGTCGTCTAAAGAGCTATCTACAAAAGTTACTTTCCCACTCTACCCCACTTTAAAAAAAAAAAAAAGTATAAATTTATGGTATTTTTAGAAGCAAGGCAGGACAAGGGTCTTGCTGTGAAGTGACTTTGTAGCTCAGGTGGGATGAAGGGTGGGACTTGGCAGGACAGGTAGGTGGATGACACGGGTGGGACTTTATCGTCAGTACCTGAGCGTCCCTCTCTCCTGTCTGTAACCTGTTGTTGGTTATATCTTTCTGGTCCTTGTCTGCCGCGGTGCACCTAGCGTTAACCAGCTGACACACAACAGGCAACATGTCAACTTAGCGTGAGGGGAAGTCAAGAGAAGTAGGACATGGAGAGAGATGAGGACGGTGCATCGGGAGGAGGAAGGAAGGATGTCGTGAGTGGAGCAGAAGGTGTGAGGTTACAAGCCATGACCCTCTGAAAGGTGTTCCAGCCTTGCTGTGAGGAAGTAAACATGCAATGTGGGCAAAATGCTTCATGTCAAACTGAAACTCTGACAGACTGCTGTGGACAGACCAGAAACTGCTTCCTTGTAACATCACTCAAATTAGACATTTGTTGTCCCAAAATGACGCCAAAAACAAAATGTGTATACGCTCTAGGCTGGACTTTTGTAGTTCTTAATTATCTGGGTGGCCCGAAAAACTTTAGAACGTCTTAAGTTGCTGCTGATAAAGTTATGATGAGAAAATTGGAGATCATGTCTCCATTTTTAGCTTCTTTCCATTGGCTTCCTGTCAAACTGAGAACTGAATTTTAAATCTTACTTCTAACCTACATAGCTCTCAATGACCTAGCTCCATCTTATATTACAGATCTTATTGTTGCATATATTCCAAATAGAGCACTTCACTCTCAGACTGCAGGTTTACTTGTGGTTCCTAGAGCTTCTAACAGTGGAAGGGATGTAGAGCTCTTGGTTCTGACTACTCTCTTGTGGAACCAACAACACTAACACACTGTCTAGGGCAGGGGTGTCAAACATACGGCCCGCCAGGGGGTTTAGTCGGTCCGAGGATAAATCTGAATTATATATTTTTTTAGAAAGAATAAACGTTATTTTCTTAAAAATCTGCAGTTCCTATGTTGTCCGCTAGAGGCGCTGTGTTTTAGTCAGTTCAATCGCTTTACCCGTGTTTATACAGGTAGTCCCCGATTTACGAGCGAGATCCGTTACAACGAGGCGCTCGTAAACCGGAAATCTCGTAATTTGGAACGGCCGCCATGTCTCTCGTAAATCCGGAATTTCGCTCGTAAATTGGAACGGTTTCGCTAGCGCGACTACAAACACTCTATTTTCATCCAAAAACTGCTTATGAGTGCATAAAAATGATCGGAAACGTGTGTCCATATGCTTAGCTAACTAACTGTGGTGAAAAAACACATGAAAACTCAGTATTTTTTGCGTGTTTTCCAAAAATTCGCCAGCTCGTAAGTCTGGAACCTCGTAGATCAGAGCGCTCGTAATTCGGGGACTACCTGTATATGATATCTATGGCTTTACCCGCATTTTCTCTTGGAATGGACAGTCGGGCACCCTCATCAGTGGAATGTCCTTGTCAAAAAAGAGAAAAGTGGACACAGAGTGTCGGCTTTTTCAAGAAGAATGGACTTCTTCCTATAAAACTGTTTGTTGACTAAATGTTTTAAAACGTTGTGCAATCACTGTGATCAGTTTTTTAATGTGTTTTAAGTCTTAAATAAATGTTAAACTGAGTAAAAGTGTAAAAGGACAATTAATTTAATGTAAAGATTTTTATAATTTATTTCTTCTTTGCACTAATACAAAGGAAAAAGTGGACTTACTGTTTGTTCTATGTAATTTTGGAATGAGTTTACTGGTCTGGCCCTCTTGAGATCAGATTAAGCTGAATGCGGCCCCCAGATCAAAATGAGTTTGACACCCCTGGTCTAGGGGGTTGTGCTAAATTTAGCCTTTTCAGCTAATTCCTAATATTTAAGCTCATTTCAGCTCTTTCCACTTTCTTCTGACTTTTCAGCTTCTTTTCAGCCACTATTTCCTAATTTCAGCCCTTTTTTTGTTGCTAATTTTCTAATTTTTGCGCTCGTTTCTTCTTATTTAACCTAATTCAGCAAATATGTGTTCATTCTGCTTACTTCTGCTCATTCTTCCACTTCAGCTACATTTCATCATGTTTTTTTTAACTAATTTCAGCCGTTTTGAAGCAAGTTTTTCTGCACTCGCACTGCATTTTTGCAGGAAATTCAATTTCTCAAGTTCATTATGTGTCTGATTGGGAACTAATTCTATTTTTTTTAAACTTCTATATGTATGAATCAACGTTTAAATCAATAACCAAGCAATAACATGTGTGTGTGTACATGAACAAAAACAAACATGGCGACCGCCGGTCAAAGAGAAAACTGTCCCGATTATTTCATTTTATAATTGGTTGCAACACAAAACCTAAACTAATGCAACTTTTTTTGTGAACGCGTCAACAAAGCGCACTTCCTGTTGGCATCTAAAAACATCCCGTGCATTTTTAGAAGAAGCTTCTCGAGTAGAATCAAAGCGTTGATCGTTTCGCGGCTCGGAGCTACAGACGAGCTCAGAAGCAGACAGGCTCCGCCCCCTTACCTTGCTGTTCTGCAGCAGTCGTATGAGATGCTCGAAGCAGTTGCTGTTGAGGAAGATGGCCTGAAGCACGGGCCTGTCCGAGCACAGGAGCATGTCCCTGACGGTGTCTGGACGGAGACAGCGGACGTGTCAGCACAGACGGCAGGAACAAACGGGTTCAAGCGAGCTCGAGTCGTAGACTTCACCTAGCATGTGGACTTGCAGCGCCACGAACCGACACTCCCAGTGTCGGCTCATGGCGGACGCCCGGCCCTTGGCTTGCTGCTGCTGCTGCCGCGCCGAAACGGCGGCCGCCGGGTCCGAGTTGAGCAGCTTGAAGTAGTTTTCTAGAACGGAGACGATCTCCACCTGCCGCTGGTCGGAGCTGGAGGCCAGCAGGCGCTGCACCACCTCCCGCAGGCAGCCCAGGGTCAGCAGCGCCATGGGGCCCGCGGCCTCGCCGTCCCAGTCCTCGGCCTCGTCCGTGGAGCCGCTGCCCGTGTAGCTGTCGGCCAGCACCCGCATCAGCACCTCCATGGTGGCCGGAGAGATGGCGTGCAGCGCGTTCCTCTGACGGGGACACAGGGGGAGGGGGCGGGGCATAGGGAAGACAAACCAGAGGAATTAAAAATGATTAAAATGTCTCGCCTTTCGTGCCATTTGGACTAAAACAAATCACAAGTTGAGGATTCTGTGTCGGCTGCTGTTGATCGACTGTGGCGGCCATCTTGACTTGGCTCCAACAGCTACATCAGTTAGCCTTTTCTACTTTTCAGCTTTTTTTGCATTTTTTTAAGCTAATTTCAAATAAATTCAAGACTTTTGTGGTAATTTCTACTAATTTCAGTAATTTATTTCTGCTAATTTTAGCTTTTTATGCTCCTTTAAGCTTGTTCTGCTATTTCAGCTACATTTTAGCTGTTTTGTTCTAATTTTAGCTTTTTCAGCTAATTCCACCTTTTTTATAGGTCATTTCAGCTCCTTACTTTGTTAAATTTCACCTTTTTTAGCTTATTTACTAATTTTTCTGCTCATTTGTGAATTTTTTTAAACAAAGTTCAGAAAATATGTGTTCCTTCTTTCTTTTAACTTAGGCTTTTTTTCTTCGATTCCAGCTACATTTCAGCATGTTTTTAGCTAATTTCAGCTTTTTTTCCAGATAAATTCAAGACTTTCGTGGTAATTTCTACTACCTGTACTTTCAGTCTAACTTATTTCTGATAATTTCAGCTCGTTATGGTACTTTCACCTTATTTGTGCTAGTTTCAGCTTTGTCAGCCATTTCAGCTACCGTTTAGCTTTTTTGTGCTAATTTTAGTGTTTTCAGCAAATATCACATTTTTTTTTGCTTATTTCAGATGGCGTGCAGTGCATTCCTCTGACGGGGACACGGGGGGGACATGGGGAAGACAAACCAGAGGAATTAAAAATGAGTAAAACGTCTCGCCTTTCGTGCCATTTGGACTAAAACAAATCACAAGTTGAGGATTCTGTGTCGGCTGCTGTTGATCGACTGTGGCGGCCATCTTGACTTGGCTCCAACAGCTACGTCAGTTAGCTGTACAGTCACGCAGCGGGACGAGTATGAACTTCAAACAATGTTTTTTTTTTCAACGTCTGCATCTATTGTGATCCTTTTTTTATTAAGTTTGTTTTTCTGCGTCTTTCCCGTTTTTCAAGCTATTTCCACAAATCTTAAATCAAAACGTTCGGCTCTTTCAGGAGAACGGTGGCTTTTGGTATTGGTGCAACGTTAGCTTTTTGAAATATTTAGCCTGTTTTTTTTTCCTCATAGAAAATGAATTGAGCTCATTTCCATCATTCACATTTTTAAAGGAGTTTACAGCCTTTTACTGCTCCTTTCACATTTTGTTCTGCTTTAGCTTCTTTCAGCTAATTTCTGCTTATTGTGCTCCTTTCCGCTTTTTCTGCTATTTAAGCTACTTTATAGCTGTTTTTATACAAATTTTTATATTTTTCAGCCAATTCCAATTTTTTTTGCACTCATTTCAACTTTTTTCTGCCTAATTCAGCAAAAATGTGCTCTCTCCTCTTCCTTCTAATAATAATCATTTTATTTAAAAGCGCCTTTCATGACACCCAAGGACAAATTACCTTCTGGTAATTTAAGCTTCTTTCTGCCTTTTCAGCTACTTTTCAGCTAACTTTTTTGTTAATTTCACCTTTTTTAGATAATTTCCTAAATTTTTAGCTCATTTATGATTTTTTAAAACCAAATTTACCAAATGTGTTCTCCTTTCTTCTGCCAATTTAAGCTTTTTCTTCAATTCCAGCTACATTTCAGCACGTTTTTAGCTAATTTCAGCTTTTCTTTTCCAGATACATTCAAGACTTTCGTGGTAATTTCTACTACAGGTACTTTCAGTCTACTGGTAACTTATTTCTGATAATTTCAGCTCGTTATGGTCCTTTCACCTTATTTCTGCTAGTTTCAGCTTTGTCAGCTATTTCAGCTACTATTTAGCTTTTTGTGCTAATTTACTGTTTTCAGCTAATTTCACTTTTTTTTTAGCTCATTTCAGCTCCTTCCACTTCTTTCTGGTAGATTAAGCTTCTATTCTGCCTTTTCAGCTACTTTGATAATTTCAGCATTTGTTTTTAGCTCATTTCTAAATTTTTCTGCTAATTATTTTTTTTTTTTTTAAATCAGATTCAGCAAATGTGTTCCTTCTTTCTTCTGTTAACTTAGGCTTTTTCTTCCATTTCAGCTACATTTCAGCATTTTTTTAGCCAATTTCAGCTGTTTTTCAACAAGTTTTTCAGCAATAAGCATTCACAATGCATTTTTGCAGGAAATGCAAATTTTCTTGTTATAAAAATAAAGATGCTTGTTTTTCTGAAAGCGGACAAAAACGTTTGAATTTTTAGACGGAGCAGTTTTGAAGACGGTGATAAAACATTACAAACCTTAATGTTTAATTGAAACTGAACAAAGTACCTGATCTCCAGCTACTATGGCTCCAAACAGGTGCAGGAGGCAGCATTTCAGACTCTCCTTCAGGTGCTCGCTCTCCTGGAAGCACTCTGAAACAAAAGCACAAACACGAGTGCTTTTATTCTGAAACTTTGGGCTTTACTTTTTAATGGCGGCATGCAAAAATGAGATGTTTATCGACTCATTCTCACACTACGACATTCACTAAACCTGCAGCGCTGAAAGGATAAAAACTCGCACCGAGCACCGATACGCTCAGGCATGTGGTCATTGACCTTTGGGTCACGATGGCTCGAGTCATCCATTAACTCATCCGTCAACACACTTCTGGCTCCACGACGTCTACATTCTTTCTCTTCACCGAGCGTTACAGTTCTCGCACTAGATGTGAAACGACACACTTGAAAATGACCCGTTTCCTGACAGAAAAATAAAAACACAGACACCATCTTCCGTGCACAACCACAACAGCTGTGCGCGCACACAGGACAGAAAGGACTATTTGTTCAGAATGGCCGCCAGCATGGCTGAAGTGCCATTCACTATCTGCTCATCTCAACGGCTGGCTGACAGACTGAAGGCACAAAGAGCGGATTCAAGCCGGAGAGGAACGAGGAGGCGGCGGCAGAGGAGCTCGAGCGTGGAGCTGACAATGTATTGCTCGTGAGCGTCAATCCAAAGAAGACGACGAGGCCGTCTGCGCTCAGGAGCAGGAATCTTTCATTTTGGGCCTTTATAGATTTATTTGAATACAACTTCAGGGATTTCAACAAGAACTGGGTGCACCAGTTTTGAATTTGTTCTATATTCAACATCAAGGACTTTATTTCGACATTAATTCAACCTTTGTTTCTACGGGTTAATCCCATTGAGCCTCGGGGACTCATTGACAAGAGAGACCTGATTTTATCAAAGAGCGATGACAACAATAGACAGTCATAAGGGATGCGTACAAATTATTATTTATTTTTTTAACAAGTGAAAATAAAATGGTAACTAAAAGGATAATGTAAAAGAAAAGTAGCGAAAAAACAGCTACCGGTAGGTTGTAAGATTGGCATCTCTTCAGTGAGGGGTACCGCAGGGGTCCATTCTCGGTCCTCTTTTCTTTATACCTGCTGCCAATAGGTGATGTTTTTCATAAACACGGCATACATTTACATATCTACACAACAGCTCAGTGGTTAGAAGTGGTGTAACAGTACATGTGGGTGCACCAAATCCTTTCCGGACGGCAGGTTCGGTTTGGTCCACGTGCGTACCGTTTTGGTCTTCTTTTTTTTTTTTCACTCATTAAATTTTATTCACGAGAGATTATCCGATGCAGAACTAAAATTTCTAAGCATGTTCCAGTACGGCGCTATTATCTTGTAGCACGTAGCATTAGCAGCCTAGCATCTCGTTGCGGTCATAGACATAAACGATTTAAATGTAAAACGTATTTATGTCTGTGGTTGCGGTCTCCTGTTGTGGAACATTATGTCTTTCTTGTTAAAAGATGTGGACAAATCCAAAGCTGTGTGTCGAGGTTGTTTCACGGAGATTGGATCTGCAGCAGCAGCACGTCTAACTTGTTAACGTGCTTGAAACGACGTCATCTGAAAGTGAACGTCTCTTCTACAAGCAAGAAAAGCAGCTTGTTGCAAACACTGCTAACAGCAGCTGCATTAAAACAACCTTCATCAGGTAATTCAGATCAGTCCAGATCAATAACACAAACTGTAGGAGTTTTTAAAGCTCTGGATCTACGTCTGAATGTTGTTGATGCACCGGCTTTTAAGTCATTGAGCCACGCTACGACATCCATCACGTCAACACTTCAATCAAAAAATTGTAGCAGCACTTTATGAAAAAGCTAAAACTGATGTCAACAAGCCCTGGAGCAGATTAAAGCCCTGCCCTGATGATGATGATGACCGAGAGATTCAACCACCTCATAACAACCGTTCAAGAAGAGGTATTGTTATTTTATTATTATTATTAAATTAACTTTTTTTTTAATTTAAAGTTATAATCTTATTAACTTTTTTTTGGATCGCTTTGTGTTTTATTTCCAGTCTGGGACAGAGATAGCAGCTGAGTCTTCTTCCTCTTCAGGGAAATCCACCAGATCACCTGCAGCTAAGAAGTGTGTGATGACTGAACTCTGAACTTTTCCAGGCACCTGTCCCACCTGGAGGAGCAGGTCCAAGAAGAGGTTGTGAGTAATGAGGACAAATACAGCCACACTGCTGCTACTGTTGTTAGTGAGATGATTTTCTCCACCACTGGAAATATTCACTGCAACTAGATCTGTGCTTTTAGCAGAAAATGTGGACAAGTTGGTCTTTTTGGACAAAAACTTGATTAGTTAGATTGTAAACAGTCTGCTGCTGCTTATTGTTCTGGTTCTGACTGTTATTGTATTTATTAAGATTTTTATTATTGTTAGTATAGTTTATTTATTGTAAAGAGTGATGTTTATTTAAAACATCGTCCAAATGGGTCGCTTTTATTTATTTTTATACAAATGTATTGTTTACTTGGCATATTTTCAAAATAAACATTTTGTAAGTCTGTCTTTTTTTTTTTTGTACCGAACATTATCCGAACGGAGGCCCTTCTTGAAACTGAACCGAACCGTGATTTTAGCGTACCGTTACACCCCTAGTGGTTAGCACTGTTGCTTCACAGCAAGAAGGTCCTGTGTTCAATTCCCGGTTGGACCTGGAGTCTTTCTGTGCAGAGTTTGCATGTTCTTCTCGTGCTTGCGTGGGTTTTCTCCAGGTACTCGGGTTTCCTCCCATCGATCAATAACATGCATTATGTTATTATGGCCTTCAGGCCCAGGCATCCCTTGCAAAAGTCTGTGATCTCAATGGGACTTGCCTGGTTAAAGAAAGGTTAATAATAATAATAATAATAATAATAATAATAATAATAATAATAATAATAATAATAATAATAATAATAATAATAATAATAATAATAATAATAACAATAATACGCCTTTGACTTGTCAAATTTACTTCCCTCTGAAGCACACTGGTGCATGCTCTTATCCAACCTCTTCTTGGCTGCCTGGCAAAAACAACTAAATAAAAAATAAAAATAAAAATAAATAAATAAATAAACTCAGTGCACCCAGTTCTTGTTCATGAGAATCACTGAAGTTGTCTAATCATTCAACCCTGGAAGAAGAATGGTCCAAACAAAAATCAATGCCCATGATGAGCGTTTATAAACCTCTGACCACATAGGTACAGCGTAATGTTCGTGTTGGGGGAGCCACAGTTTATTAATTTCCCACTGAACTTATGAGGTACATGCACAGTATTTAAAAACAAAAATCAGTCAATGCAAATATGAAGCGGTTATTTTTGCTAAAAAGATGTGGAGTGGAAAGACTTACGGTAGAAGAAGGGAACAAACTCGACGGTGAGTGGAGCCGCCTTGTACTTCTGCCTGCTCCTCTCTACAGTCCCCAGCTGCTCCCTGGAGGAACCAAGTTGAACAGAAGTAAACACAGTGGGGAGGATTTGGTTTAACGTTATGCTGACGACACCCTGCTCTGTTTGTCTGTAGAACAAAAAAGAAGCTTTACCAAAGTTTAAGGCTCGACTGTTTTAGGCTTCATTTGCTTTAGTTTTCAGCTCCATCTCGGCATTCTATTCACAAAACAAATACGTGCCAAATTTAGGCACTTTTTGTGTATAATCGCCGTTTTTCACTCCACAATCTTAAAGGGGACCACAGATGCAAAATTCACTTTTTAATGTTTTTTTTACTCTACTTTGGGTATTTACTTCTTAAAAAAACAGTCCTAGGGCCAAAGAAATGCACCCAGTGGTATATTTACTCTAAGTAGATTTATTTTTCAGGGATATAAATGTCTCGTTTTCAAATCCTGCGGCTTGTGACGTCACAAGCCGTAGGACAACCCACCCCAAACCTGAGTCCAGCCCCTCACCTAGCAACCCCTGGTTAGGCTCAACCCACTTCAGTATAAAAGACGTGACGGTTGTTTTTCCTGATTTCATCTCATCTTTTGTTTAAATGTTCTTAAAGGGGACCACACATGCAAAATTCACTTTTTAATGTTTTTTTACTCAACTTTGGGTATTTACTTCATAAAAAAACAGTCCTAAGGCCAAAAAAATGCACCCAGTGGTTTATTTACTCTAAGTAGATTTATTTTACTGTGATAATTTAGGTTTCGTTTTGAAAACAATCGCGCTTGTGACGTCACAAGCGCTAGGACAACCCACCACAACCTGAGTCCAGCCCCTCACCTAGCAACCCCTGGTTAGGCTCAACCCACTTCTGTATTAAACACATGACTGTTGTTTTTCATGATTTCATCTCATCTTTTGTTTATATGTTCTTAATTTCATGTGTACAGCACTTTGTTGCAGCTGTGTTTTTTTTAAATGGCTTTATAAATAAAGTATAATTGTTATTTTTATGTTTTAGTTCAATTTTTAGTGTATTTGCGATCGCTCCCAACGCGCAGCCGGCAAAAATTAAACGAGCAGACCCCCGGCGTAGGGACCGGCGGCAACGGGACCCTCTTCTGGCGCGATGGAGCGGAGCTTCAACTGTACAGCCTCGCGCACAGCAGCCTCGCAGCAGCGAGGACCTTCTCCTTACGGATTAATTTACGGGAGACACTTGGTGAACTTTGTGTTGTCTTGACTGGAACAGCGATAACTCCCAAAATCTCCGCGTGCAACGAGCGGAGCTGGCGAACACCGGAAGAGGAACAAGCTAACATTAGCATCGGATTCGGGTGGTCTAATGCTAAAAGGAGCAGCAAAGCAGAGACTCTACTTCCTCAGACGGCTGAGACGAGCTGGTCTGAGAAGCTCAGTCCTCACCTCGTTCTACAGGTGTGCAGTGGAGAGCGTCCTGTGCTCCAGCATCAACGTGTGGCATGGAGGCTGCACAGTTGCAGAGAGAAAAGCTCTGCAGAGAGTGGTGAAGGCTGCACAGAAGTCTGTTGGAGTCAGTCTCCCCACCATCACAGACATTTACACCTCCAGATGCAGAAAAAGAGCCACCTGCATCATGAAAGACCTCACTCACCCAGCACACTCACTCTTTGCACCACTCCCCTCGGGACGGAGGTTGAGGAGCATCAAATGTAGAACCACTAGACTGAGAAACAGCTTCTACCCTGAGGCTGTCAGACTCATGAATAAATAAA
>JBBPBX010001190.1:46726-107782 GCA_038048925.1 Garcialebias charrua | reverse complement strand
CTGTAGGGATAGCTCCTTCCTGTGGTCTTTCCTTGTCTGTTCTCCTTGTAATTTTTTCCTATCAGTCAGTTCCTGATCTGTTAATTTTATTAGTTTCCCTTGTTCCAGTCCTGTTCTATATTTCTAGTTAGTCTCCATGGTTACGTACTCTTAGTTTAACCTCCAGTCCTTTCATCCTAGGTTTAGTTTCCCAGTCCTGCTCTGTGTCCCTAGTTAACTGTTCCCAGGTGTTTGTGATTGTGTCCTGTCTTGTTTGTGTATATATGCTCTGCCTGCCAGTCTGTCCTTTGTCGCCGCATTGTCTGGTAATCCCTTGTGTTCTCTCGTCACCGGTACACATGTGTTTTTGGCTGCCACGGCAGCAGTTTGTTTCTTGTTATTAAAGTGATCATTTTTATATAACCTCCTGGCCTGTATTTCTGTCTGCACCACTGGGTTTTATCTCGCTCTCTTAGTAAATCCTGACACAATCCCATTAAACTGGGCCTCAACATCTAATCAATGTTAGGAACACAAAAATGGCTATAACTCAGTCAGTTTTACAGAAGTTGTTCTAATCTTTGGTGTGGTAGTAATTGAGAGTCATTCACAACACATACTCTCAAGTCTACATGTTGCACAATGTCTTGAAATAATATTTTGGATTAAACTTTTAGACTCAACACTGACTTTCAGCAAAAAAAAAATAATAATCTCAAGAATCTCTGGACGAATTTGTGTGAAATTATCAAAAAGTAATCATTAGTTGTATATCTAAAACGAACTTATATCTGGAATCACCCCAATTTAAATTGGCAAGTGCTGCTAAATGGCATTTGCCCCAAAAAACAAGAATTAAAAATAAGAATTAAAAGGCTATAACTCAGTCATTTTAACAGATTTTGAGGTAAATCTTGTTTAACAGTAGCCGGATGTGTAAATATAGTTTTATGACTTCTTTATTATAAATGAAATAGGTGTAAGATGATTAATGCCTACTGTCTTAATCAAATTACTAAAAGTTGTCATATAAGACACTGTGGGGGTTAGTCTTTACTGTATATGAGGCCCTTAACATCCATTTATAAAGGATGCTGCCCTTTAACAGAGCACTCATCTGTTTATTCAGTTCAGATGCAAGCTGTAGTAAGATTTAATCCTAATCCACTTGCATCTTGTTTTGAGTAAGTGATCAAAGGAGCCTTTCCAAGATAGTTGTAGAGAGTTACAACCACTGAACCCTGCAGAAGAGATGGACAACTCAAAGAGATAATTCATAACTTCGACTTATTTAAGCTGCAGGAAAGATTGTCATACATATTTTAAAATGCTGAAGAAATAACCAATGATGCGTGAGTTCCTTTTGTTTTTGTCAAGCGTGTAAACAACGTTTTCTATACATGAATAAGATTATTTTTCTAAATAATTACAAATATTTAAGTTAATTATGTTGTTCATGTCTTATTATTGAAGTTTTATATATCAGGTGTGTAAAAAGATGGGGAAAGTAACAGAATATTTTGTTAATTTTCGTGAAGATGTTTTACTCCAAATAGATGCAAATCACAAGGTCACATATCTGAGTCTCACACATTAATGTGCCCGATTGTTTCTCACAGAGAAACCAGCAGAGAGTCGTGGGATGTGGCGTGGGAAAATCCAGACCTCATCCGGAGAAATGTGACGGACGTGAAGTATTTTTGTGAATTATTAAATGCTCACATTTTGTTGCATTGCTTTAACATTTATTTTGTTTCTTTTCTTTATAATTTCCAGTGAAAGTCTCAGTTCCAGGTATTTATTTTATTTTATTTCACCAAAGTTTGAACCTGATAGAATTTGTGTCTAAACTCGTGACAAATTCTCAATTTCTGTTTGATCACATCTGCAATCTAAACTTGAACTTCATGCAACTTGTGAAGCTGCTACAGGTAAGTCCTTCAGACTACGTCAGATATTTCAAATGAGATTAGTTACAGAGGATAATGTAAGTTATCAGTTTTGTAGAGTTAAAGTAATTCTTAAGAAAAAATAAAGCACCTGGACATTCTCTGGCTTGTAAAGAGGTTTCATTGTTACTCAAAAGGCCTCTTCAACCCCTGTAGAGTCCTAAAGCTAATGAACCCACAGGAGGTTATATACTAAGTTAGACTTGAGGCACTTTCTAAGTTAAATTTGATCAGAACCAGTCCAGTTGGGATCAAGTTCTTCTATTCTTTTCTTCTTCTTAGCAATCAGAGCAGCTCTGTTGATCCAGCGCTGGTATCGACAATAGTTAGCTCGGCTGGAGGTGAAACACAGGTGTACCTGGAACATTTTCCAGTCTATTGAATATGCAGGAGAAAAAATCAGATAAAGGTGGTCAAAAAGCAGAACAGAGTGTACATTTGTGTGTATTAAGAAAAGAAAATCCCTCAAATTGACAAAAGTAAAAAAATAAACAAACAAAATACTAAAAATCCCCTAATGCAATCTAGTCACTGTATTTGAATATGGATTAAACCAAATAAAAACAAAAAAAATAAAAGAAACTGGACTTGATGTAAAGGATAATACCTCCAGAGAAATACAATAATTTGATATTAGGGGCATGCTAAATGTGAAAAGTAGTCACTGTGCTGTAGGTATCATGGTGTGTAACACACTGAAGATGAACCACCGAAAGGTAAAGACTGAGTTGTCTCAGGTGCTTAGAAATAAAACTATTCAATTCGATTTATTTATATATCGGCATATCACAACAAAATTTTCTCAGGGCACTTTACAGGAACATTCACGTACATAGAAAAGCCAAATAGTAATGTTGTCTATCTAAGGAATATCGAGCAGAGTGTTAAAAGTAAAGGCTATAAGACCATTTTCAATTAGCTTGATGTTCCTGAAACTAGAGCTGCACAGATTATTCAGAAGTTTAAAATACACGGACAAAGCTGCAAGAATAACACAACAAACTGAAGACAAATTGAAGAGATGGATAAAATAAATGGTAACCAAAGATCCAAGAAAAATTCCAAAGAAATTAGATGTAAACTCCAAGTTCAAGATACATCCGTGTCAGACTTTTGTCAGTCGCTGTTTGAGCCAAAGTAGACTTACTGGAAGACTACCAGGGAGGACATTAAATCATAAAAACAAGACTGTAATTTGCCTAAATACATATTGAGAAGCCACAAGGCCTCTGAGAGAATCTCCTTTAGACAAATGAGACGTATTTGGAGCTTTTTGGCAACAAGTCCCATCAACTCTGTTCACTGAGCTAAAATAGAAACACACAAGAAAGCAATAGGAAACCTGGCTTGGTTCTGTTCTGGGGCTGCTTTGCTGCATCTGCCACAGGTAGTCTTGAATCTGTGCAGGTTACAATGAAATCTGAAGACTATCAAGACATTCAGGAGCAAAATGTGCTGGTCAGTGTTGGAAAGCTGAGACTAAGTCACAGGTCATGGGTCCTCCAACAGAACAATGACTCAAAGCACACAGCTTAAAACATCAGAATTGTCACGATACGGTGTGGTGTTAAGGGAAGAGCCCAGTGGTGCTGACAGGTAGACTCCCAGAGGCACGAGTAGTAAAACAAAACACTTTAATAACGAGAACTCAAAATACTGACATGGCAGTAATAACAAAACCTAAGAATGGTAGCTCAAACTGTGGCTGGAATACATGTACTAGAAACTCAAAGACTGAACGAAATGTACTCACACAACCAAGGAGCTACATTGTAGCAAGAACACGACACACCAGGGGAATGGACCAATGACCCGACAAAGACACACACAACAACGCTGACAAAAATATGCATCATAATTAACTATAATCACATACACCTGAGACGCAAGACTGAGAGACAACAAGGAGGGGAACAGACCAACAGGGGGAGCCATCCTTACAGTACCCCCCCTCAAAGACGCCCCCAGGCGGCCCCAAAGACCACCCCCAAAAACCAGGGCGGGCGGGCGGAGGGAGGAACCACAGGGACGGCGGGCACGAAGGACACAAGGACGGGGACCAAAAACACAAGGGCGGGAGACACAACACAAGGACAACAAACCAAAAACCGACAGGGACAGGGCCTGGGATAAATACTAAACACAAGGCCAAACGCAAAAACTGAACCGAAGAAAACATCCTGGAAGCTAAACACATTAAACTAAAAATGCAGCAAACGTCCAAACATCATGGCCAGAATGTCGACAGCAGGCAAGTCTTGTCAGGCGGGCGACCGAGAGGCTGTCCAACGAGCAGGGTCACATCTGGCGGGCGACCAGGAGGTTGGCCATCGAGCAGGGTCACATCTGGCAGGTGACCGGGAGGTCGGCCAACATGCAGGACATCAGCACGAGTCAAAGACCTACCAGGCGGGTGACCGGGAGGCCGTCCAACAGCAAAGACAGGAACTATGGCGGCAAAAACTTTGTCGGCAGGTGCAGTCTTCTGCGGCGGGTGCACAAACTTCTACGGCAGGTGCACAAGCTTCTACAGCTGGTGCACAAGGCGAAGGAACGTCAGCGAGCACAAAGTCATCGACGTCTGACAGGGAGACATCGAGCGATGAGACGTCATCAGGCGTGGAGATGTCGAGCGATAAGACGTCATCAGGCATGGAGACGTCGAGCGATAAGACGTCATCAGGTGTGGAGTCATCGAATGTAGAGACATTATCGATGTGGAGGCCCTCCATCGACGTGGAGGCGTCGGTGGTGTGGAAACCCCCCATCGACATGGAGGCGTCAGCAGTGTGGAGACCCTCCATTGACGTGGAGGCGTAGGCGGTGTGGGGACCCTCCATCGATGTGAAGGCATCGGCGATGTGGAGACCCTCCATCGTCGTGGAGGCGTCGGCGATATGGAGACCCTCCATCGACGTGGAGGCGTCGGCGGCAAGCAGACCCTCTGTAGGCGATGCAGAAGCAGCGCCCTCTGTAGTGGTAGTAGTCATCATGGAAGCAGCACCCTCCGTAGTCATCGTGGAAGCAGTGCCCTCCGTAGTCATCGTGGAAGCTGCGCCCTCCGTAGTCATCGTGGAAGCGGCGCCCTCCATAGTCATCGTTGAAGCGGCGCCCTCCATAGTCATTGTGGGAGCGGCGCCCTATGTAGTCATCGTGGGAGCGGCGCCCTCCTCTGTCATCGTGGGAGCAACGCCCTCCTCTGTCATTGTGGGAGCAGCGCCCTCCTCTGTCATTGTGGGAGCAGCTCCCTCCTCTGTCATCATGGGATCAGCACCCTCCTCTGTCATCGTGGGAGTAGCGCCCTCCTCTGTCATCGTGAGAGCAGCGCCCTCCTCTGTCATCATGGGAGCAACGCCCTCCTCTGTCATTGTGGGAGCTACGCCCTCCTCTGTCATCGTGGGAGCAACGCCCTCCTCTGTCATCGTGGGAGCAGCGCCCTCCTCTTTCATCGTGGGAGCAGCGCCCTCCTCTGTCATCTTGGGAGCAGCGCCCTCCTCTGTCATCATGGGAGCAGCGCCCTCCTCTGTCATCGTGGGAGCAGCGCCTTCCTCTGTCATTGTGGGAGCAGCGCCCTCCTCTGTCATCGTGGGAGAAGCGCCCTCTTCTGTCATTGTGGGAGCAGCGCCCTCCTCTGTCATCGTGGGAGCAGCGCCCTCCTCTGTCATCGAGGGAGCAGCACCCTCCTCTGTCATCGTGGGAGCAGCGCCCTCCTCTACTGCAAAGGAGTCGGCACACTCTGAAACATCAGCACACTCTGTGACAAACACCCTGAATTCATCTCTCAAAGTCCTAATGAGAGTCAGTATTTGTGTGAGACCTGGGTTTGGTACCAGACATGAACTGTTTGTGATTATGTCTTCAACTATGGAAAAAGCCTTGATTTTATGACGGTCCAGAGTATCAACAGCAGCATTTATCAGTTTATGCAGCTGCTGGAGTGTGTGTGTGTGTGACTTCAGCGAGTCTATTATGTGACAGTTCAACTGTATGCATACAACCTGTCCGCTCTTCCTGAAAACGCCCACACTCTTCCTCAGAGAGGGGGCTACCATACTCCCTGTTATGCATGTGTCTGTCCTGGGGCTGAACAGCTGCACGCGTGCAACCTGTCCGTTCTTCCTGCATGCTCCCACACTCTCTGCTCTGTGGGAGTCTGTCCTCATGTGGTTGCTCAGCTCTGTGGTCTGTCCGTTCTTCCTCAGAGCGGAGGTACATATGGGGGCTCATATACTCCCCCCTCAGCGACGTCTCTCCGGAGACGTCACGGGGCACGGGTACCCCTCCCCCTTCAAAAATGTCCCCGGCTGAGCTGACAGCATGGGAAGATTAACAGCAGGGGAACCGGGTTGAAACCCGGAAATGGTTCTCTTTGCCGGTCACCGCCTCCTACAGCGGTGGCGTGTTTCGTCGGGCCAGAACTCCTCTGGGTCCAAGTCGTCTTCGGACACGCCCCACAAGGAAATGGCTCGCGCAGGAGTGAAGGAGGAAAACGGTTCGGAGCTGCTGTCTCCGCGTCTCCTCTGTGCTCGCTCCGCGACCAGCAACGGGGATGGAAGTTCTTCCAGCCCGGGTCGATGAAAGTTCCAAGCGGCGTCCATTGTAAAACCGCTCACGCGTATGACGGATGAGTCTGTTCGAGCAGAAGCTGTCATCTTCTGCCACTGAAAAGTCCAAAACATCTGTCTGCTGGGCTCAGTACGGTCGGGTCATTATCTGTCACGATACGGTGTGGTGTTAAGGGAAGAGCCCAGTGGTGCAGACAGGTAGACTCCCAGAGGTACGAGTAGTAAAACAAAACACTTTAATAACAAGAACTCAAAATACTGACGTGGCAGTAATAACAACACCTAAGAACGGTAGCTCAAACTGTGGCTGGAATACATGTACTAGAAACTCAAAGACTAAACAAAATGTACTCACACAACCAAGGAGCTGCACTAGCAAGAACACGACACACCAGGGGAATGGACCAATGACCCGACGAAGACACACACTACAACGCTGACTAAAATATGCATCATAATTAAGTATAATCACATGCACCTGAGTCGCAGAACTGAGAAACAACAGGGTGTAAGGAGGGGGACAGGCCAACAGGGGGAGCCATCCTTACAAGAATGGATCAGAATGGATAAGAAATAAAACACTGGACTACTATGAAGAGGACTTCTGTACCATAAATCCTGCTGAACATCTGTGCAAGTGGTAAACATAAGGCAGCCAAAGAAGTTCGCTCACCAGCAGGTAGCTAACATATCTGTGGACAAGTGCAAAAGGATCAGAGTGACAGAAATCACTTGATTAGAGTTGTTGCCTCAAAAATTGGGCAGGAGGATATTAAGTTAAGGTACCATCTTTGTTGTCAAGGTCAGTTTTATTAGTTTGTTTAAAAAATAGTCTGCAGAAAAGCAACAACTGATTTTTATCTGTTTATTTTTAGTATTTTTTATTTTTATTACCTGTGCCAGTTTAAGTTATTAAGTGACCAATGTGGGTTTTTTTCCTCTTTTATTTTTGCAAACGGTGCAAACAAATATATCTGTTTGTCAAGGCTGGCTATAGATTTGACAGACATGGACAAAACTTAGAAACAGCATACATCAAGGCATTGATTTAAAGCTTTTGTGGTTGAATTCATGGGGTTTTCCAATAACATTTACCAACAAACCCACTGTAATAACTTGGCTTTAGACAACTTAACTTTTTAGACATAATTAATTGGTCACATTTTCACTGGATCCAAATCTTTTGTTTATCATTAAAGACTGAAAACTGTTGATATCTAAATTAGCTGTTTCTATACTTTATCATTTAATCTATAAAGCAAAATATTTATAATTTTAAAGATGTGTTTCTTCTTCCTGCAGCTGTACAACTTTTTTGCCTTCTTGATGGATCATTTTACTCCAGCCAGTGGTAAACGTAAGATAACATTTCCCTAATATTCTGTGTTTGAGTCACCATCGGAGTAATCATGGTCTCAACCCTGTCTCTGCTTTTGTTTTTAATGAAGGAAACCTAATATCTCACATTTTTCGTGAGAATTAAATCTGTCACGAGACCGAGTGGGAGAGATATTTTTGTTACAAGGGCGTTGAGGTGTCTGAAAGCCACTCCGGTCCCCATCTAACCTTTCCAATGACCTTCTGTGGTGTGTCAAAACTTATGGAGGCTTTTAAGCACAAACAAGTAGGTGCACCATCATCCAAGTGATAGAAATCTGGAGCAGGGTTGACAAATGAAAAAAAAAAAAAAAAATTCTGCCACTAGTCTATTTATACTTGTTTTTCTCCCAGTAGCAGCTCCACGCTCGGTATGTTGTACAGATTCTTGGAGAGACTTGGAGACTTTTACGATTCTTTCCAAGCATCAATTGCGTCTCTGTCTGCCATACCAAGGAGATTACTGTTTGTGGTCCTCTGCAGAAAACCATTCTTAGAATTGTTTCACTCCAATTTTTTCCTCTTTTGTTACCCCTAAAACAGATCATATGGTGCTTTAAGTAATTTTTGCTTCTTTGTAGGAGACTTTTACTGGCAGTTGGAAGACCTGCTGTTGATATTCTATAAGGTATTTAAAATATAAGTCATCAGGTCATTCCGATGATGATGTTCACTTTAAATTAAACCCCTTGGATTTCACATACCCAGTATGGTTTACCATCGTGTGAGAAACCGTATGTCTTCAATGGCGACTTTGTGGATCGTGGCAAGAACTCTTTGGAGATTTGGCTCATCTTGTTTGGTTTCCTGCTGGTTTACCCCCAATGATCGGGCATCTGGTTAGGATGCCTCCTGGACGCCTCCCTGGTGAGGTGTTCCGGGCATGTCCCACCGGGAGGAGACCCAGAGGAAGACCCAGGACACGCTGGAGGGACTATGTTTCTCAGCTGGCCTGGGAACTCCTTGGGATTCCCCCGGAGGAGCTGCTCAAAGTGGCTGGGGAGAAGGAAGTCTGGGCCTCCCTACTTAGGCTGCTACCCCACGACCCGACCCCGGATAAGCGGAAGAAAATGGATGGGTGGATGGATGGATGGATGGATGTGCATTTGAACCGAGGGAACCATGAAGACCATATTGTTAACCTGAGGTGAGAAGATCTGCAGAGATCTTTCTAGAAAAATGTGTTTACTGGGTGTGCATCTACATTGTAACTCCTTGACTTTAGAAGTCAACCTGATTCAAGATGGCTGCCATTCAGCTTGTGTTGGCCTTTTTCAAGAGTTGTACCATTTAAAATGACTTTTAGGTGCATTAGCTCATAAAATCTCCCAAATAAGTTCAGTTGTAGATTAAGACGTTTTAGTTTTTCTTCTGAAAAACTCTTCTTATTGAGTTCACCAAATTACAAAGTAGTTCAAAATATTCTACCAGGCATTTGCTACTTTAATATCAGCTTTTGCAAAAATAAATAAAAAGGACATATATTGAAGACATTACAAGTTGTCTCATTTCAAACACAACCCTATTTGATTTTAAACATACTGTTTAAACAATTGACAGATTGTCACACCAGCTTTGTATATAAAAACAACATTCAATAACAACATGATAATCATGTATTTTTTATTTTGAGATATGGTTTCACAAAAGAAGTTCTGGGGAAATACAGGGTATGTATCAGACTTTATAAGCATTTAGGTTCATTATCAGTGGGTGGGGGGCTCATATGTCCTCTAACTTGCCTTCAGGTACATGGGAAGAAGATTTTAAAGCTTCTCCAGAAGATCTTCAGCTGGCTTCCTGTGGCCACAGTGATCAATCACAAGGTGCTGGTTGTTCATGGAGGGATCTCTGACTCAACAAACCTCGATGTTGTCACCAGGATGGACAGACACAGAGTAAAATATACTTCTTTGATTAAACCAGTTTGCTTTGTTCAAAACAAATAAATTCAGAGCTTAAACTGGTGTGTCCATGTGTGTGTGTGTAGTATGTGTCTGTTTTACAGCCACCTAAGGTGAACTATGGCAACAGTAGCAGGAACGGAAGTGCCGGTGGACCTGTGGAGGGCCGACGTCGAGTGCGCTCCCTGACAAACCACAGCTTCTCTCAGGTTCAGAGAAGCATCTCCCCATGGCGTTCTCTCCACAGCCTACCCATAAACAACGACCTGAGCAGCTCGCTGAAGGACGAGCTGAAGGACGAGCTGAAGGAGAGGCGCAGGCTGGCAGGGCTTGATCAGGCCTACAGAGAGATGAAGGCACCAGATTCTGATCTGCAGCCAGGGTTTGAAGCAGGAGCAAGAACCCATGGGAATGAATGGAAACACACGAGTGACGGAATATTTGTATATGTTTTTCTTTGAGTCAGTAAAAGGTAACTTTGATTTCCAAAAGGCCAAAACTTTCAGAGAACTGATTCTTATATTGTGAAGGATTACTTTGCCTTTTTTATTATTTGTTTTATTTTTTTATTTTCTTTTGTCTTTTATAGTTTGAAATATGTATAAAGTAGAAAACCCACTCTGGTTAAATATTGCTGGCAGCCAAAGCCAGAAGGGTGGGAACACTTTTGCTCATGTCTTCGTGCAAATGTTTATCTATGTCTGTTTCACTTTCACAGCAGCTATATGGCCACTCAAGTAAAAAAAAAAAAAAAGTTTGAGTCAATCATCCAGCACCTTGTTGGTTGGACTGGTTTGGATTTCTCTGCCAAAAGGAGACCAGATATGGGGGACATGTAATAACTCCATCCCCCTGCTGGTTTTCCCGGGTCTCCACTTGCATGCAAAACAATGGCGTCTGCGTGTTCGGCGTGCTGAAAAACGGTGTGACTTGGTAGAGGAGGCCGCAGCTCTCTGCAACGGTGGTGGGGATGCTGTGCACGTGTAAGCTCGTGACAGTCGGGCTTGTGGTTTTGACTTCCAGGAGCTCATTTCCCACAGCTGATAAATCCACGGGCAGCACCACGTAGGCATTCAAAAACCTCTCTCCTGTGTTGCACTTGAGCTCAGTGGACCAGCAGTACTCCCCAAGCTCTCCTGCCAAAATAAAACAAGTCTGAAGAAGTATATTCACAACAGATGGGTAAAGAATAGGTTTTACAATTTAAATATGCTTTATTTTATTTATATTTCTTTTATACCATGAAAAGTAAACTGAAAATGTATTTGCACGTCATGCATGGTAATATACATACAGCAAATAATCACAAATTTCTGTTCAATGTATCAACTCAAAGTCAAGTCAAGGTTCTTTATTGTCATTCGCATCACATGTGGCACATGTGGTGGAATGAAAGTACTGAGGGTCCAAGGTACATCCAACAAAAATATAAATTGTACAGAAAAAACAGTAATAAGATCTAAGATATGAAGTAAGAAATATGCTAAAACTAAAGAAGGTCAAGGAAATTGTATAAATCGATTTGTTTCATATATTTTTGATAGGTGGTTTAACAGTAAAATGTTTAATTAGAAAAGGAGAAGAATGAAATCTTATTATTTAGGCTGAATTTTATTTATTTCTACTAAAATTCACTATTAAAAATATCTCTGGTTCTCATTTATGAACTGAAGAGCATCACTTTCATTCCTGATAATTTTTTTTACATTTAGCTCAGTTTAGATCTCCAAACTTGAGGTCTGGAACCCATTATGTCCTCAGATAATTTCCAGATATCATATTAACTCTCAAAATCATTGCTAACGGCATCTTTTCAGCATTATTGTTATAAAAACAAGTACAACACATTTGCTAAAAATTGTGTTACATTTAACATAGTTGTGTTGTCCTTACGCTCTTGTTTAATACTTTTATATTTATACTTTTATACACTTTGAGATTTGTATTAATGAAAAGTGCGGTATAAATTGAATTTATTATTATTATTATATGCAGCAAATGTATATTTAAATCTGCAAAATGTGGAGTCATTAACATAGTTGTGTTGTCCTTATGCTCTTGTTTAATACTATGCAGCAATTGCGGCTTTTATATGCATATATACTTTTATATGCAGCAATTTAGGCTAGCCTGTATAAATAAAGGTTGAATGAATGAAAAAAAAATTGTATATTTAAATCTGCAAAATCTGGAGTCACGATTCTGCTACTATCAATTTGTGGATTGAAAGCTAAAAAGCTCGAGTCAAGAACACATTAGGTTTGGCATAAAAATGAGCCAAGTTTAGTAAAACAACCTTTTTACCTTCTGTGGAGTCTAACATCCGTATGTTGTGATTGTCCTGAAGCTCCAGTTTCTTCTCGTACGTCATTAAACTGCATTCTATCAAACAGTCTGTTGGTTTCTTCATGGATCTGGGCTTCACAGACAGTACTGTTTCTTTCTCCGAACACTCAACTGCCCCTACAGCGGACAGGAACGGGGACAGGAGGCCAAAAGACACCCATACACCAAAATATCCAAGCATTCTGTCCAGTCCTGAATAAAAACAATTAAACCTGCAGGCAAAAAATCCACAGTGGACGTAGATTTTTAAATTGCTGGAAGAATATTAATTTGTAATTCAGAACCTGAGCACAAAAGCCCAAACAACAAGTGAAAACGTCGGGGTCTGCTCAGAAGCATGCAGCGTGTTGCTCTTCCCCTCAGCACACAACATTGCCAACATTTCTTCGTCTCCTATTTCCACCCTATTTGGACATGGGCACCGGCGACCCCTGTGACCCAAAATGGAAGAAGCGGGTAAAGATAATGGATGGATGGATGATTTATAACCTTTATATAAAACATTTGATCCAAATGAAATATATTTGATAATAAAACACAGAGGGCAAAAAAAATCTAGTTTAATCTTTTTATTCATATAATTAGAAGCGAATGAGTGAATTAGTACAAATAATTATAATGAGTGAATTAGTACAAACAATTTTAATGACAAAGCAAAGTCATTTGATCTAAGTCTACTGATTGAACTGAGTATTCATATACTTGTGAAAAAAATACTTTAATACTTAAACTGTGAGGTATCTTTGTGAAGCATAATAGTACAAAAATATCAACAAAATGCCTTAAAGAAAAAAAAATACTTACTGAAAACTATCAACATTCGAAAAATGAGTAAAGAAAAAACTGTTCTGTTCTAAATTATGTTTAAAAAGCACACAGAATGAATTTAGCAAAACAAACTGGTTTATATTTAGACACGGTATCAGAAAAGGAACAAAATGAGACTAAAAAATACTTTTAAAAATCATCTAAAGTTATGGAAACAAAACAAACTGAAACTTGTTTCTAAACCAAAACCCTTCTAAAGACCATACCTCTGTGGGAAATCACGTCTTATATATGACCCAAATTTTTATTTATTTAATCTTTTGTGTTTGCTGAGCAGCTTTCTTTTTTAAAATTTCAAACTGTTTATACCTGAAAAGGAGAAATTGTTTATGCAGGACATATCAGTGAAATTAAACCAAAAACAGATCTTGTGTCACACTCCAAAGGTAGCAAGGTGTGCTTCAACAAGGTCAAGTACTTTGTTAACCCAAATGGGTGCCACGTTTCTCCTGCTTATGCTGCATCCCTTTTTACAATGTGCTGAATTCATACAATTCATACAACATAAAATACTAGTTTCATTTAATTTATTTGCAAAAAAAAACATTTTTTTATATTGTGAGATTCCTCCATGTGCATGTGATGTCTGTTGAGGCCAAGGCTGTTCATTTCAGCCTCACAGGGTTTTGGCTTCTTCGGTATGTTTCAGCTCCTGGAAGTTTCGAAATCAGCAAGCCTTTACATAATTTACACCCTTATTTCAATGACCTTAGTTCACTTGCTGAGATTAAATAGAATATTTTTACCATAAGAGGTGCTGTCATGCATCAGACGAAAGAAGACTGGCTTGTTGAGCATTTGGCACAGGCCGTCTCAGATTTTTCCCGGCTATAAATAAGTGATCTGTACTCTTGAGATTTATTACACAAAATGTCAGCCGAACTGAGCCAGAGATGTTGGATTAATCTGAAGTGGAATGCAAAATCTAAACATATTTTATTAACGTTAACTTGTCTGTGGGTTACTTGTAATAAAAAGGACAAACTTATATTTAGATTGCAAATGTAGAGCACTTGATTTTCATGACTGGCAGTCACAACAAAGTTGTTATTGCTACAGCGGTGCAGCAGGAATTCAAAACTGAGACTTTGCTTTGGTTCTCACGCTTGGTGCTGAACACACGGAGTAACAATTTAAGATAGGGGAAACAGTCCGCAGTACAGGTGAGCTTTTTAACTCAGGACAGAACAGGCCTGTGTGTGAAGATAATGTGGTTACAAAACGTGGCTCATATCACGACTGAAGGACAAACCTCAGCCTACTTTTTGCCATGCTGCTCAACATTACCAGGTCCACAGCCGCAGCTGCGGGTCAGCTGCACAGAGGAAATGACAGTGGTGCCGGTTTCATCCATGTAGACCATGGGCACCATTTCCTGAGTGGCGGACTGACAGCAAGGCAAATTATCCTGGAGAAAGACAAGAAAACCAATATTTACACAAATAGCAATATTTATAATGTCCCACAGTGTGATAGCTAGAAGCAGTTTAAATAAAGCATATTTAACTTTAAACTAGGCTTTTTAAAAAGCTTAAATGATCTTTAAAGATACAGAGTTCAATCATGTCAAAGTTGCACAAGCTGTTTAAAAGGTTGGCTTTACTTCTTTTGGATGAGCATACAAGTTATAAAAATACTTTCTTTGCAAATGTTTGAACTCATGCCCAGCCTATGAGTCACAATTAAACTTTTCTTTTGTTGTGATCCCAATTTTTTCACCAACTGCATTCTGGGTGGCCAACTTTATGAAATGCCCTGGCTTGTATTAGGTTTAGTGTTAACAAGAAAGCCAGTTGAAATGGATTTATCAAATATCTCAGAAACACACCCAGGTTATTTATGTGCTGTTTATGGCTCAGAGACACTGAAGCTTGGGCTAATTATAAAAAAACTATTAAGAAACATATTCCCATGTTGAATTTACAAGGATGAATTACCTGTGAGTTCTGGGTGCTGGAGGAGGATGGACACTGCACTGTGTTCTCCATATAGTTGCACAGTGCACACCGAACGATGGTCAGGCTCAAAGGATGGATCACCCAGCTGTCCCAGCCCAGATCTGGAAAGTAAAACAAAGTTTTGTTTTTTGTCATAAAGAAACAATAAACATGATACACAAATGTCAGTACTGGGTACAAATAAGTATTCTTTGTTGCATACCTTTCAGGAAAACCTCCGAGGCCATGGAACAACACTTGAGGCCTGTACTGTTCCCACTTTCACCTGATGCAGAGTTGTCGACAGCTGCTGGAGCAAGAGAAAGAGGATTAATTTCACAATGCATGGTTGTGACATGTACATTTGTTTCTCTAAATCTTTGGACTCAACTTGCCTGTTGTGTCCTTGGCACTTTGGGAATTGGTTCTAAGTGTTCTCTGCCACTGTTCTCGGATGCCATCCACAAACCCAGCAGGCAGCTGTGGCTCAGTCTGAATGTTGAGAGCCCCGAGGAGACGCTTCCTTATCGACTGCAGTGACTCCTCCGGGCACCTGAACATCCCATACAGATTCACATCTCAACAAAATGGCTGCTTGTAAATTTAAATGTCTGAAAAAAGCACCTTGTTATATTATGAAAGATGAGTTAAAAAGTATTTTGTGATTAACTGGTTTTTCCTCTTCTGACTCTTCAATTGAATAGTGAAACACGTTGCACCTTTGCATAGAAGTATTGAATTACCATAGATTTAGCACAAAATCCAATCGTCCCTTACCATACATCACAGACCTCTTAGTGTTAAGATGCTATGCACATCATTAAATATGCATAACATTCTGCAAATTATTATGTTTCCTGTAAATATAACAATGCATGAATTGAGGCTCACTCTTACCTTTGATGGGAATCAGCGGAGATCGCAGTCTCTTCCTTGGATGGATGCAGGACGTATGCAGTCACCACTGCAGAGCCAAGAAGCATCATCATGACAGCCAATGCAAAAGACATTGTTTTTGAGCAGTGTGGTCAATTTTAGGGTCCGAGTTTGATTCAGGCCGATGGCGGTTGGTCCTGTATGTCTGTTTGGAGGAGGAGACAAGGATTCTGCTCAATGTAATGCTAGGCTGGGCCTGGGAACCTGAGTTTTTATCTTCTTGTACCCCAAATGTGGCCTTGAGATACTTAGCATTGTTGTCCTGCCCCCTGCTCTGTGTGAAATACAGTATTACAAGGAGGATAATCCAACAGAGGAAGACAGATAGACAAAGACACAAGGCAAACATTCAGGAATGAGAGGTAGAGAGATAAAAATAGCACTAACACACATGTTGCAAAGTGTGTGCATGAGAACAACATCAGCAAAGACAAAGCTCCCACTGTTCTGATTTGGTGACAGGTGCGATGAATGTGTAAATCAGAATTCAGAGGTGATGCTCTAGACTTTTCCACAATAGTGTTATTTCTTTGGGGCACATGGCATTTCAGAAGAAGACAATGTTACATTACACTTCAGAAAGATTAGACCTCTTCCCCTGAGTGTGATGAAAGTACATGTATTTGACTTTTTTAAATCACACAAAAAGAGCACAAGTAAACATATCAAAGAATAAACTCAATTCTAAGAACAGCATCAAATTTAGTTACACTGATCTTGGTTTTATGGGAAACTGTCTGTAAAGTGTAATGGTTTATTTTTAGATCTATGGGTGCAAGATTTCTTGTCAGAGAATGCTGACTGTCTAGTGGCAGATTTCTTAAATGAGGTTTGTTTGAATCTGGGGGGAAAAAACTGCATGAAAAAAGTGTTCTTCTTAATTATTTTATAATTTTCAAGACATGGCCCATTCCGTTTTAGTAGTTGTTTGCTGAAATTAGTTGTCAGTGTAGTGAAAAAAAGGCAGCTTCCAAACAAAGATTCTATTAAAGTTGATACGTGTCCAACTAGCTAATTTGTTCTAAGCAAAACTTTTATCAAGAAGAGATTGGGGTCCTTAGTTAAAAAATGAAGTTACAGTATTTGGGTACCAATAACTCTTGTGGCGAAGTACTGTTACATAATAATGTATAGAAATATAGTAAAAGAAGTACAAAATAACTTTTCCAGGGAAGATTGAGCCAAAGTAATACAGACTCAAACTGATTATACCTGGTATTTATACTATGTGCAAATAATGAAACAGCATTACATTTTACTTTTCATATTTTCATATTTGCTAAATTGACATTCACTTGTAAAATATCACAATGTCAGAGGAACTTTATCATGCTGGTAATTACTTTAATTGTCAGTAATTAATCATCATTATCAGGAGCAACTCTAAAGCACTTTATAATAATTATCTGCCTATGTAACACTGAATGTGACAAAATTTCAATTAAAAAAACCTATAAACATTTCCATCAGTCATGCTTTTTTTATCATAAGTAATGTGTAGTGATACACCTCGTCTCTGATATTTTAGGGTTCACACCTCTCTGAAACTCTCAGTGTTACACCTTCTTGAGGCCCTCAAGGAGACAAATGGACACTTATATTTTTTACAATTATTATGAATTAATGGACACTAATTAATCAGATTGAACTTTCTCTTTAATGTGTGTTAATTCAGAATTGATCTACAGTATATTTTTGTCATTTATAATGATGATCTGTTACTTGCATGACTGTGACCTTCTGCTGGTTTTATTTCTGCAAAAGCAAGCAGACTCTGTCGCTAAGGCAGAAGTCAGGGTAAGAGCTGTTCTCTTCCTTCTCTTGTTTTGTCTTCAAGCTAGACTCAACAGGACAGTCCACCTGGTCGTTTATGTAAACAGTTTTCCTGTTGTCCGTCAAGAGTCTTTCTGCCTATGGAATTAAACTTCCATCTTTTATTTTGTTAAAACCAGCCAATAGTTATTAAGGAGGTGGGTCAGATCCCGCCTCCCTATAAATGGGCACTTCCTGCATTTGTTTTTAGAGTTTCGAGGAGAACGAACTGACAACTTGCTTCCCTCTGGAAAGCTGGAGACGGCCCGGTCATGTGTCAACGACCCACGTCTCAGCTGGGATCATAGTAAAGCCTTACTTTGATCCATTCACTCCTTTCTGAAGAATTTGTTTTCTGAAGTTTTACTTTGAAAGTTCAACCAGTGCGATTGGAGTCTGTTCCTGCCGGTGAAAGCGTGCTCCCGCTCGTCTGACCCAGTCATACACGCACGAAGTCATCTGGACGCTCACTGGACAACACAGTCCGTTAGTGTCCACAAACTTCTCAGTCCTCACCTCGCAAGACGTCTCGTCACCAGGTAAAGAGGCGTTGTTTGTATGCTGCACGTGTCGGAAGTACAGCTAAGATCCGTATGGGAAAGCTTGCCACCCTGGTTGGTTCAAAGTAAACAACTTTAGTTAACTTAGCTCCAGTACTCCTTCCTCCTATTTCTTATTTTTCATAAGCATTTAATCTGTCAAGTAATGTGCCAACAGAAAGGTCCAACTGTCTGTTTGTTTTTAATTTGAATTCTTGTCAACGTAGTTATTAAATCAGAGCTAATATCGATACAAATGTTTAATGTAATTTTTGTGATAGTTTCAATAAAAGGTCTATTTTTTTGGTAGACCAATATAAATTGAAGTCTCCTGTGAAGTTACATTTCTGGCTAATCACAGTAAAAACAATTTAGTATCGGAAAAAGGAAGAACTCGCATTGGTGGCAGTTTGTGCAGTTAAACTCTGCTCATAAACTGCGCATCTACAATAATGCCAGACTCAGTAAGTGTTTAAATACCTTACAACCGCATTATTCTATTACAATTGGTGGCTCGTCCGAGTTCCTGGAACGTTTATTAAGTTGTTTTGTGTAGCTTGATGTTACGGTGTTTGTTGGCATTAGTTTGCATCCTGGTTTTGGGCTTATAAGAATAGTTCTGGCTGGTGGAGTGTCCGGGAGTTGCTGATCGTGGCATTGTCTGGATTATTTCCCGATAGAATTATTGTTTATTTCACATTTCAACGTCTGTTTGAAGCTGCTGAGTGATGAATGTTTTGTCTGTGCTTGTGAGACGTTCATACGTGTCGCGAGGCTGCATGCATTTTTCCATTTTGTGACCGCCGAGTCACCACTGCTTCATTTTCTTACATCTGCGATTTGCTGTTGAAGCTGTGTCACACATTTGCTGCTCCATTTTTACCTAATCTGTTACAACGTGTTGTTAGCCGAGGTTCGGGAAAAACCCACTCCGCTTTGGACCGGACTGTGTTCCGGTTCCGTTTGACGTAAAGTCCGTTGTTGTACACAGTTAGCGTGCTGCCTCCCCTGGGGGCGTGAGAGTTAGCTTGGATGTGTTGTGCTCGTTAACAGAATTTTCTGCGGTGTAAAAATACGTTTATTTTGTGAAGGAGTGTCTAGGACTTTGGGCCGGGCTAAGCTAAACGGTACCGAGAGACAAGATGGCTGCTTAAAACGCTGTGATTGGTCCATTGTGTGTTGTGTTCAATAACGTTGGTTTCTGTAGACTCTGGTTGTCAGATTCATTTATGTACACATTTCTGACGGTTTATTTGTGTTGTTTGAGTTCTATGCACGTGATATCGTCGAAGACTGGCTTTACCGCGGTGTTTTGCGATATTTATGACTGTTTTAGAACGTTAAAAAGTCCGTTCCTCGCTAGAGTTCAAAAGACCGCAGGTCCGTGAACGCACCGCTCGAACGGCACGTCGCGCGTGGGCGGCGTTAGGTTTGGAAGACACAATTTCCCATGAACACTTGGGTTTTAGAACTACAGTTCTGTCTTCGCTGTGATTGGTCGATTACGCTGTAAGTGTTGACGCTTGCGCAGTGGGTGAAGCCCCCGCTCCTCGTCAACTTTCACTTGCTGCTTGTCCCAGACGAGTTTCCGTGCTTGTTTGTCCATTACTGTCATTGAAAAGACTGTTTAAACGCGGTGTTTTTGAGATTTTAATGGGTGGATTGAGTCGGTTGCTCTGAGACTGCCGATCGCCATGTGACCAGGTCACGTGACGCCGGGAGCTGCAGCTCCTTTGAAGGCCCGACCTTTTTTCTTTTAAACGCAGTTTAAAATGTTTCACATGAGAGTTTTAAACTGCTATTTTCCTATTGTGCTGTAAATGACCTTGCATATTTCAGCAGGACAATGCTAAAGCATAAACTGCATCCATTATAACAGCATTGCTTCATAGTAGAAGAATGCTACTGACTACTGTCCTCGTTAGCAGGGCTGCCATGCTAATGTTTAACTTGTATTTAAACTGCTTGATAAACTGAGATTCAGTTTCTGCTGTTTTTCTTCTGCACTTATAAACAGTGCTACACCTGAAAATGTTTTGTCAGCATTGCAGAGGGGTCTGTTGTTCCATTCTTTGCTCATGAAGGATTCTAGCGGTTCAACCGAGTCTGCTTTTCCGAGTTTCTTAGTTTCATGATGCATTGGATGTTTTCAAATTGTGAGAGGTCTGGAGAGCAGGCAGGCCAGTTCAGCACACGGACTCTGTGACGTTATAATGGATGCAGTTTGTGATTTACCATTGTCCTACTGAAATATACAAGGCCATTAAAAAAAGCTATTTGGTTGGGAGCATTTGTTGTTCTAAGCTTCAATACACATTTTTGCATTGATATTACCATTGCAAATGTGTAAGCTGCTCATCCAGTAGGTATTAATGCACTCCCATACCATCAGAGAGGCAGGCTTTTGAACTGTGTGATGACTGGCCAGATGGGATGTCTCATCCTTATTATGAAGCACATGCCTTCTGTTTTGAAAATAATTTTACATTTTGATTGATCTGACCACAGAACAAATTTCCACTTTGCCTCAGTCCATTTTAAATTAGCTTTGGCCCAGAAAATATGGAAACATTTCTGTTTGTGTGCACATCTTCTTTGATTGATAGAGATTTAACGAACCTTTTGTAAGGCATGGTGAACTGTGTTTACAGGCAGTGAATTGTGGAAGTGTTCCTGAGTCCATTTAGTGATGTCCATACCATAATCAGACTTGGTTGATGCTTCCTGAGGACCCAAAGATCACAGACACCCAGTAATGACTTTCAGCTTTATTCTTACAGAGATTTCTCCAGCTTGAACCTTTTCATGATATAATGAACAGTAAGTAATAAGATATTCAAAATGTTCCCAATTTTTCATTGACAAACATTGTTCTAAAATTGTTCAACTATTGTTAGACACGGTTTTGCAGAGCATTGAAGGTCTGCTCATCTTTACTTCATGAAATTAAGCCTTTTTAAAATGCCCTATTCCTCTTATTGACCTGCTGCAGATTATCTAATCTGTTGCAAAATGGTCCTCCAATTGTTTTTAAAACAATTTACTGTACTTTTACAGCCTTTTATTTTAAGATGTGTTGCTTCCATAAAATTTAAAATAACCTTATATTTTTGTTTAAAATTTGTATACCTATGCCTAATTCATGACTGTCTATTGTTTTTGTTATTATTCACTGTTGTCATTGGTCTTTGTTAAGAAATCAGGTCTCTCTTGTAAATGAGTACCCAAGGCTCAATGGGATTAACATGTCTAAATACAGGTTGAATGAATCTTTTTTTAAAGGTACGTAAGTTCAAACATTTGATATTTTAGTATGTTGTATTGTGGATAAAACATGAGTTTGTGAGATCTGAAAATATTTACATTGTGATTCAGAATAGCTAAGTAG
This sequence comes from Garcialebias charrua, assembly GCA_038048925.1. Lineage (NCBI taxonomy): Eukaryota > Metazoa > Chordata > Actinopteri > Cyprinodontiformes > Rivulidae > Garcialebias > Garcialebias charrua. Next base: position 86,222 of record JBBPBX010001190.1, on the reverse strand, counting down.
AGGGATATATGGTAATAATAAATCAAAAAGCAAATAATTAGGATACAAGGATACAAGGATTTTTATTGTCATTAAATCACATGTGATGCATGAGTTGGAATGAAACTATGTACAGTTACATCCAACAAAAATACAAACTGTAAAGGAAAACATTAGCAAGATCAGAGTCATGAGCTAAGAATATACTTCATTCACTAAACCAAGAATACACTAAGCACCAATGGTACAAAAACAATGTGCCAAAATAACAGCAGCACGAACATGAGTCTGTATGAGCAGATGAGGATTATTGAACACAGCATCATGAAGTAATCAGCAGCATGAGATCAGCATCATGGATAGTCAGCAGCACATTTAGCCATCATTTTATGTAAATAATATTAAAAATAATATTTTTAGAAGATATAAATTGATAATAGTAAATACTAGACAAAAAATAAATGTAAATGAGTCCCCAAGGCTCAATGAAATAAATCTGTCTAAATAAAGGTTGAATGAATTGAATGAAAAAAAAATAACTATTTGAACTATCGATAGTGTATTTTGGTGATGTCTGATCAATACAATACTATACAGTATACTTTGTAACTATCCATCCATCCATCCATTTTCTTCCGCTTATCCGGGGTCGGGTCGCGGGGGTAGCAGCCTAAGTAGGGAGGCCCAGACTTCCCTCTCCCCAGCCACTTGGAGCAGCTCCTCTGGGGGAATCCCAAGGCGTTCCCAGGCCAGCCGAGAAACATAGTCCCTCCAGCGTATCCTGGGTCTTCCTCTGGGTCTCCTCCCGGTGGGACATGCCCGGAACACCTCACCAGGGAGGCGTCCAGGAGGCATCCTAACCAGATGCCCGAGCCACCTCAACTGGCTCCTCTCGATGTGGAGAAGCAGCGGCTCTACTCCGAGTCCCTCCCGGATGACTGAGCTTCTCACCCTATCTCTAAGGGAGAGTCCAGCCACCCTGCGGAGAAAACTCATTTCAGCCGCTTGTATCCGAGATCTTGTTCTTTCGGTCATAACCCAAAGCTCATGACCATAGATGAGGGTGGGAACGTAGATCGATCGGTAAATTGAGAGCTTTGCCTTTTGACTCAGCTCTCTCTTCACCACGACAGACCGGTACAGCGCCCGCTTCACTGCGGACGCTGCACCTATCCGCCTATCGATCTCACGCTCCAGTTTTCCCTCATTCGTGAACAAGATCCCGAGATACTTAAACTCCTCCACTTGGGTAAGGACCTCCTCCCCGACCCGGAGAGGGCACGCTACCCTTTTCCGGCTCACTTTGTAACTAAACCTCTGAAAATAATTTACTAAATGTGATTTTACTCCAGCCTAAAGAACCTCTGTATCATTTTGATATTTCAGATGTGAATATGCAGATACAAAATATTGAGCAGTTTTAAAAACATACATAGAGACAGACTGTCTCAATGGATGTCCATCACTGAAGTCCATCACTGTCTCAGCCAGTGGTGGACTTCAGAAATTAGAACTGGTGAGATTTCTAGATGTGCCCGTAGTTGAATTGGATCTGATTGCACATTGTGAGCAAGAAAGCCTACTAATATATTTTGATTAAGTATGCATTTTTTGTGAGCCAAATGTAATAAGCATGGTTTCCATTTCTTGCCCATATGCCTGCAGTTTATGATCACTGATATTGAATAACGTTACAAACATCTGATATCAAACTTTCTTAAGATCTGTAGTGACTCATTTCGGTTCAAAGGGAGTTCTACTCCTCGGGCACTTCAGATTGACAAATCTGAGACGTGCAAAGAACCACCAAAGGTAGGTGTTTGCTCTCTAGGTGAACCAAGATGGTTCAGATCGAACCAAAAAGGTTTTGACCTAGGTCTCACAGTGGGTGAACTTCGAGAGAAGTTGATGTCTGGGCGCCGTGACCCATGGAACAATGGTCGGTCCCAACAGGTACCCCCGAGATGCGGCCCTCCTGCCCTTGCACCTCGAGCTGCACAGTTCGAGACATGCAAAGAGTCACACAAGCTCCAGATTAAGGAAACGATGCCTCAGCGCTCGGAAGAGACAGAGGGAAGTAAGTAGTTTGTTAAATGATTTGAATGTTACAGCAGATGACCAAGCTGACAAAATGTATGGCGTTATCCTTGATAATAACACAAACAACGTTGTTCAACCTGGTGAGGCGACGCGCAGCACTGCCTTTTGCAACAACTCAGTGCACACAGTTGACAACAACAACGTCAACACTGACAAGGATGCTGACAGCAAACAAATTGCTGATGTTCAGCGTCCCGAAGGTCATGAGGCAGACAGCCATCATGATGCTGACAGCAACGAAGTTTGCACAGACGGAGGTACACGTAAACAGAAGCGTGTGCTTAAACCTAAATGGTTTCTGTGTAACTTTATCAAAAGGGGGTGGCTAAGAAAGCTTACCTGCCAATCACACTGGAAGGGGTCCTCGCGCGAGAAGCACTCCTGGTCAGTGGCGGCTGGTGATTTTTTTTATGGGGGGGCGCCATAAAATTTTTTTTAAGCATTTGTAGAAGTATGCATAATTATGTTTGTATACTGTAAAGTAAGTTTGTTCATGTTTTTATTTGTATATATCAGTTGTATCCATTTGTATAACACTATTATTAATTAAACATGGTTCATCTTCACCTTGTTTGAGGCATCAGTGTGAAAAGAGAATGGGAGTGTTCTGCTTCCACTTTTCAATTTTTGGACAACTTCTATCATATTCTGTTATAATTATTTTAGTAATACAAGTTCATAATGTAAATAGAATTGTGAGGGTCCAGACTTAAATAAGGACAAAGGTGTTCAAAAATCCACCAAATAATTCAATTTAATAGTTCCAAAAATAAACTAACAAATAATTAAATTTCTGTGAGAGTTCTACTGGCTGCAGCTCCTACCCAAGATGGCTGCCAATTACCACAGCTGCCGGTCATCTCCCTGAAGAGACCTTCAACTATATAAGGCTGCAGTCAAGTTCTACTCTTCGCTGGGGCATTGAGCTATTTATGGTATTTATGCTCTCAGCCTGTTTGTTTCCTCAAAAAGAGTTTCTAACCTTGTTCTCTGTGCCTCCAGTTCTCCTGTGTATGTGGATCCCTTTCTGTTCTGGCTCGCCTTGGGTTCAGTTCCTGGTCCTCGTGCCTGATCCTCCAAGCCATCCATCTGTGGAGTGGAACTGGTTCACCATCCTCTGGACTCACTTGGATTCACTCTCACGCTCTACTCAAACCATCCAACCTGTAAGAGGAAAAACATCACGAATAATCAAAGGACCACTCTTATTCCAATCCATCTGACATCCTGTTTGTTTCTCAGGAGCTCCAGAGGATCACCTGTAAATAGTCACCTGCACAAAATAAACACAGTTTAATTTTCTATCTTGTGGAGTCTTGTCTCGTTCCGGGTCTCGTACCAATCTGGGTTTACTGAAATCATTACAATTTCAATGAAAAATAAATCAAAAGATAATAACAAATTTGGGCCCAACTTAAACAGGTCAACTCAAGTCTAACAAGGAGGAATGATTCCAGATTAGATTTTAAATAACTGATTTATGGGGAAGAAAAATGATTTATTTTACTGTGATCCACCTGATGAGCTCTACCTATACTTAAGGCTGCAGTCAAGTCATACTCTTCGCTGGAGCATTGATGCCTACTCATGGTATTTATGCTTCTAGCCAGTTTGTGAGTACAGTACTTTGAGAGACACTTACCTTGTTTTTTGTTGTGTTTCCAGTCCTCGTTTCCATCTTGGTCCTGGGACCAGTTCTCACCCACAATGGATTCCACCGTGGAGAATCAGCTAGAAGATATGCACCACCCATGGCCTTATTAAAAAAATATTGAAAGATTATTGAAAGACTATTCAGTACAGCAGGACAGATTCTCTCTCCCATTGATGACAAACTGGAGTTGAAGTGATCAATGTCTATTCCTTTGTTAGGTCTAATGCTCCTTTTTTCATCAGACAACTTTTACTTCAATGTTTTTACTGGTTTTATTTTGTGTTAAATAAAAAAATTCAGAGGTATAATCATTCCTCTTTCTTATTTTATTTAATGACATTTAACCTGCAGGTCATCCCTGAAATTCTGACGCACACAGAATCACAAGCCCAAGTGTGAACGGTGTCACACAATAAAATCATGCACTATCTGCAGCATTGTTCTTTAAACTGGAACAACACTTTTAAAGTATTACAGAAAATATACATACAGTACGCACACTTAATGATACTGTAGGCCATTGCATTAGGTAATACATTCAGCAAGTACTTTTACTTTAATACTTTAAGTATTTTTAAAAGCAAATACTTCTTTACTTTTACTTAAGTAAAAACATTAATGTGGTACTTCTACTTACACTAGAGTACATTTTTGTCTGTTTATTTGTACTTTTACTTAAGTACAGTGTTTGAGTACTTTCTCCTCCACCACTGCTTTTAACTAGCATTTTGATACTTTCAGCAAAAAAATTGCTACTTTTAGTGTTTTGCTACTCATCAATATTTTCCTCTTTTTGCTGAAGTTTAGCAGTTTAAGCATCTGTCTTGTAGCTACTGTCAGGAGATGTGGCAGAGTGAAGAAATATGTTTATAAAAAATGTTACATACTGAACCTTTAACACAGACACTGAGGAGTAAAACAGTTCATGACATGAGCTGAAGATGGACAGACAGGAGTCGTCTTCAGACATTCGGGTTTATAATAACTAGCAACTTTTATAATGTTGTACAATACACCACAGATAAGCACAGCTTGTAGCTAGCTACTGTTGGAGAGACAGCAAGCCCTTGCTGTACTGTTGACTGACCGCAACACAACACACCACGTCACGCACACAGAGATCAGCTCAAACTTTGCTCATGTAGCGATTCATTAAACTCACTTAATATTACTTGCTTACCTGTGTAGAAAGGCACCATTAATAATTACTGCTGTTCAACGTCGCTAGTTGCGTGTGTCAGCTCTGAAGGTGTAAACAGAGAGAATCCCCCGCTCCCCCCTCCCTCCTGGCTCGAACCGGAAGCGCTGGCGATCCGTGGCGATAAGAGACGAGTCCAGGCTCGAGGGCGACGGAAAATGCGACCTGTACAGTTCAATAGTTTTGGACAGATGGGACATAAAATAACTACGGCCGCTAGCGGCCGCTAGTTATAATTAGATTCAATGGAATAGCCGCAGGCGGCGCCGAGCGGGGAAACCGGAAGTACGTCAAATCAGAAAACGTTTTTTGAAACAAACAATTACTCATAAAATATTTATCCTACACAACTAAAAACATATATGCATGCATTTCGAAATATTTTTATTTTATTATTTCACTTTTATTAAAAAAAAAAATTAAATCTTCAAATGGTAAAGAAGAAGAGCTGCAGTTCCAAGGAGGGGCGGCGCCCCTAGCGCCCTCTAGTGGCGGCCGCCTCTGCTCCTGGTTTGCAGTTCCGACGTGTCTGTCATGTCAGCCGAAATGTTTGAGGAGCTATGGACCGCCGCTGACGGTGTTGACAGGCAAATACCCTTCGGGAATTGTGCTTTTGAGCTACGGGGCCTCGCAGGGATGAGAACAACCCTAACAGCTATAGCCATGGTTCACATGCAGATTGGCAAAATGTCACTATACCACCCGGTGTATGTGTCTGAACTTGACTCACTCCAGACTCCATTTTTGGTTGGCCAAGATTTTATAAACCGTTTCGATGCGATTATAAATTATGGCAATCAGACAATGTGGGCCACAGTGAGCAGTCCACTGCCAATCGAGGTGCCTCCCCAAGGTCAGGACACTGACTGTCTAACAACAGATACCGCAGAAGTCACAAAGGAATCCCCAACCGAGACCACAAGCCCAGTAAGTGAACCTTCAAATACAGGTGAGACAGAGGGGACTCAACAATTGGACCAGACTCTGGCCCAACACGAGAACCTCCTCTGTGAGCTGACACCTTCAGCTCTCACTGGACACTACCTGCCACAGGTAGAGAAAGGTGTGGAGGTCCAGGGATCCCACACAAAAGACGCTGTACTGTCCTGTGGGACAGGTAATTCGGCAGACAGCCAAGCTTTCAGTGAAATCTTGGTTCAAGGACATTTGAGTCCAGAAAATGACAGTCTACCACACGCTGACAGTCACTTTGACATCATTGTTACAGATTTTGAGGACCCCTCCTCAAACAAAAGGGGGGCAAACTCACACTTCCTACCACGGGTAGAAGTAGGTGTGGAGATCCAAGGTTCCCACGCCAAGGACACTGTACTGTCCTCTGGGACAGGTAATTCAGCTATCAGCCAAGCTTTCAATGAAACCTTGGTTCAAGAGCATTTGAATCTAGAACTACTCAGAAATGACATAGTTCTTACAGACTCAAAGAGCACCTCTTCAGTCATGAAGTGGGTAGACACATACCACAACGACAGTGACCGTTGCAGTCTGACCAGTCAGACACACTTGCGACTACGCCGACAGTTGTGACACGCCTGAATTACGCAGAAAGAGGTAAACGTCCAGAGATACGTTGGCCGAAACCTATAAGGTTCCTGTACAAGGCTCCCAATAAACTGCGCAAACAGTTTGAACTAAACAATGGCATCCTAACTCGTGCCCATGGACGGACGTCCAGACCTGTGCGTGTGGTCCCCCATGACCACAGGGGGGTGATGTTAGGTCATGCCCATGTCAAGGACAAAGATTTCAATAACCTCACAAACGACAAAGATCTCGCAAACTCACAGACTTCATGGGAAAATAAGGTTGTCCAAGCACAGGATAGTAAATAAACTAAACAGTTTAAACTATACTAGTTGCGAAAAGAAACCGTTCCAACTAGAACTTAGAAACGCTAAGCATAAAACCCACAACAAAAAACTAACCTTAACAACCGTTTAAATCTGCAGGATTTAATTGACATCGGTTATAAAGCTAAGAACTGTTTTTCTTGTGTGTGACACATTGGAATCTGACGACCAGAGTGAGTTTGTAGTAGTGAAACGTTGTTTTTAGTTGCTTAATTGCTACTTTTGTTGTTATTGAAGTTGTATTTGTTTTCTGAACACTCCCAGCCAAAAGAGGTTTTGATTAATGTTAGCTGAAGACTTAAATGGATTTAACTATGCCAACATGCTGTTCATTTTGTTAAAGATCTCAATCTTTTAAGAGTCATTATAGATTAATACTACTTAAGGTACTATAATCTACACTGATCTCCCAATCATTTAGGTAGGACCGATTCAATCGTTTCTATTCCAGATCTATTCATTTTTGATGAGTCTCGCCATATACTTCAAAATTTATAGGGAATACCAAATCCTGCGTCGTTCGTCTAAAAGACAACAGACATTTAGACCAAACTAGATTTCATTTTTATTTTTAGTCTAACCTAAACTAAGTAATGAATGGAGGAATAGTTTGAAAGAAGAGGCCTTCGTTACAGAAGCCCTCCAAAAATTTCTATAGGTATAGATCCCTATATCTGATTTTTACAGCATTGATCCACCCCTTAATTGGTAATTGTAGCTGATCTAATCCATGATAGCTTACATACCAGGTGCATATAGGTAGGGCCTAATGTAAAATCCCAATCATAAGCCCACCTAAAACCACATAATTGCATGACACATTGAACCAGGGTGGCACCGACTGGAAGCCATCCAGCCGCAACCTTCGATGTGGGGACCTGCTACTCCAACGTTGGTCTTCAACCTTCATCCAAGGGCCGCCTCCTCTGCTTCAATCGAGGGATCCCCTCTACATGCTGATTAAAATCCATTCTTGCTGATGAAATCAATAACCCCAATCGTTGTGGAATTACCGCTGTGGATTATAAGACTTTGTTTCCAAGGGATCACAGACTCAGTTTTCCATGGGTTAACAGACTATGTTTCCAAAGGATTGAAAGCTTACCGCAATGGGATTACTTACAAACAGTATGGAATTTCCAAAAACATTATGGGAGTATAATTTTGAAAAAAAAATTCTCCTCCACTTGCTGGATTACATAGAGGTCAGAGACATTCGATGGTATCCTTTCGTGTTGGAACTCATCTCCAAGGACAGGCGATGACTTCCAAAAAGGGGGACTGTAGTGGGACAGCACTCTCATGTCAATTACTGGATGTGGGCCTCTTCACATCTCTCTGAAACTCTGAGTGTTACTTTTCTTGAGCTCTCAAGGAGACAAGTGGACACTATTTTTGTTACAATTATTTTGAATTAATGGACACCAATCAATCAGAAATAACTTTCTCTTTAATGTGTGTTAATTCAAAATTGATCAACAGTATATTTTTGTCATTTAATGATGATCTGTTACTTGCATGAGTTTGACCTTCTGCTGGTTTATTCTTCATTACAAGTGTGCTCTGAATCTGGGGCACGAGTCAGGGTAAAGCTGTTACTTCCTTCTCTGTTTTGTCTTTCAAGCTAGACATAATTTTCCACTTCACGGGCCAGTCCATCTGGCCGCTTATGTAAACAGTTTTCCTGTTGTCCATCAGAGACTTTCTGCCTATGGGAATCAAAATTCCATCTCTCATTTTGTTAAACCAGCCAGTAGTCATTCGGGAGGTGGTCAGACTCCGCCTTCCATATAAAGAGACACTTCCTGTACTCTCTTCAGTGTCAAAGGGGAGAACTTTCTCAACACGTTTTTTTCTCCTCTGGAAAAGCTGGAAACGTTGTGGTCATATGTCAATCATGCCTCTTATCAACAGGTCCTGTTCGCGCTCGTTCGGGCTCGTTCGTAACTAGTTAACAACTAGTTATGGGGTGTACCCACAGGGTCCTGTTCACGTGAAACCGGTCCTATTTTGGTGCCTGCCTCACTGAGGTACAAAGGTCCGGTTCTCTAGGGTCCAGTTATGACATCAGCACAGTGTGGTCACTGATTGGTCAGGGGGCGTAGTCCTAGGTCGGAGGGCGGAGATTCAGTCTTCTCCAGTAGGTGGCGGTATGCACCTGAACGTTGTTTGCAATCCGCCAAGAAGAAGAAGAAGATTCAGTCTTCCAGGAAATGCAAACTGCCATGCTGCCAAAATCAAGAACAACAAGTTGGAGGAGCACATTTTTGAGAATTAACACAGGCTAATAATTATGTCACAACCGTGGTCAAACGCGGAGGTTCAGGCTTTTCTGTATTTGCTGGCCGATGAAAATATTCAGAGGGAGCTGGATGGAGTGACGTGCAATGAAAAGATTTTTCAAGAGGTGTCTGCGCAGGTGAGTGTTTTCTAACTTTAAGCATATTTCCAGTGAGTCATGCAACTGTTTCTTAGCTTTTTTGGACTGCGGAAAGACCGTTTCAGAGACTGACTTCAGGCAACAGCCGAGAGGCTTTTAGGAAAAAAAAAAAAAAGATGGCGGAACGGCTCGTTTCTCTGAAATATAACAAGAAAATCACATAAACAATATTTGTTAGCTCGAAATTGTAGCAGAGGAGGTGTGTCTGAGTCTATCATTTGCTTAATAAATGCACTTTAATGGTCTAATTCGCCGAGTTGGCAGCTGTTTTCAAGGTTCGAAGCAGAGCAGAATGTGGAGTATGGCAGGCCGTTTGAGTCGATAATAGCGAGTGAAGATTCTCAGTCATCCAGGACATGGTAAATTCTAAAAAGTGCAAGGAAGGAAAAAAATAGTCTAAAGCATAGTATAATAAATAAAGTCCAGTTGTTTTTGTCTTGAACTTTTTTGAATTTATCATTATAGCCACGTTTTCATATTACGTGATACAACCGCCAACTTCATGCCATACATGTTACTTCTGTTTTTGTTTTTGGTTTGATTTGGTTCAGTCAGAATAAATGGAAACGGTCATATCTCAGTCCAAAAATGGTTTATAAATATGGGGAAAAATCCATAAATTTGTCACTTAGGCCTATAGGCCTGTATTAATGTGTAATGTGATTTATTTCAGGTTAATCAGTCAGTTCCTGTGTAAAGATCCTCTAGCCGTGGGTGTCCTTGGAGAAGGATGGGACAAGTCACTGCACTGTAAAGCAAGTATGCCATGACAGAAACACTCCAAACTTTGAAAATTACAGATAAAAGCAAAGGACAATGATGTTTAGAGGAGATTATAACAATAATTTTGTGTTGTTTGCCAGATGGGGCAGTGAAAACAGCCAGACAGACATATGAAGCCATCGCTGAACTGCTGCATCAGGATCTGATCTTGTGACTCCAGACTACACATCAACTGCAGCCGAACAGACCTCAGAGCTTCTCCTGATGCTCTGCTCTCCTGCACCTTGTCCACATTGTGCCAAAGATGTCCTCGGTGCCTCAGTAAAAAAAAAAACAGTCCTGCATTGACAACACAAACAGGTCCTATGAACTCAGCAGATGTCATACAAGCTCAGTTTGTGACGGAGCAGGGGTACTGTGACTTCATGGTGTTTTTCATTCAACCTTTATTTAGTCAGGTAAATCTCATTGAGCCTCGTGGACTCTTTTACAAAAGCGACCTGCTACAAACTAAAGAACTTTAGTTCTGGGTCAGATGACTTTATTCACAGAGGATTGTGTCTGATGGTGAGTTCTTTACAGAAGCAGTGAAAAATGTAGAAATGTTCTACAGGTCAGCATTTTTACCTGAGCTATTGGCCAAATTTTACTTTTAATTATTGTTACATGTTTTGGAACAACAGGTTAAGATTCCAGTGATGATATTTTAAGTTCATATTTCATACATAACTGCAGATTTAGTAATATGTTTTTCTGTTTCTACAAATAACACCAATCTTTCATTTTTTAAAACTGTTACAATTTTATTGACATGTAACATTTACAGTATTTAAATAAAGTTGCTTTGATATTTTGATTGGAATTGATTGATTACATATTGTTAAGTTTATATTACAAATGTTTTAGTTTGGAACACACTTGTTGATCAACTGGGACAATGGAGCGGCACAGATTTTTTAGGATGCATGCCACTTTCAGTTTTGTCCAAAGTAGTGTACTCCACCATCATCAATGTGTGTATATATAAATATATATGTATATATATATATGTATGTATGTGTACATATATGTGTATATATACACACATATGTATGTATATATATAAACACGTGTGTGTATATATATATATATATACTCACGCATATGTTTGTATGTGTACACATGTATGTATATACAATATATATACATATATGTGTATATATACACACACATATATATATATACTGTATATGAACATTTGTCTGTGGCTGAAAAAGCCACAGACAAAGCAGAATGTTCAAAAAAGAAACAAGCTCATCCACTTTGGTTGTGTGTTCTTTTCCAGCTCTTCTTCTAATGTGTGTGTTAGTGGTTAATAAAGAGCTTAATGTATCACTAGCGCCACCAGCTGGTTAGAAGCGTTGATATTAATGATCCACCCACTGCAGGAGAATTACCCGCCCACTGCAGGAGAACTTCACGCCCACTAAAGGGGTCCTAAGCTTGATTTATACTTGACGCGTCGCGCCGCGCGCGAGGGGCGCGCGCCAGAAGTGACGCAATATCGCAGTCCCCGCCCCCTGCGCGTTGGCCCCGCGCGACGTCTTGGCGCGTGTCGCGCACCTCCGAAATTTTGAAACTCCGCAAGCCTAGTGCGCGCGGCGCCGCGCGCCACACCGTTGACTTTTGCCGTTGACGCCATGGACTGGGCTTTCAAAGAACAGCACTTTGCCATGCTCCGCCGTGCATCAACTATAAACAACGTGGCGAAACTATGAACGCAGCGCCGCGCGCCACGCTCTGCGCGCGCACGGCGCGCGCTCCAGCTTGCGGACCAAAGCGCGACTATAACTCAGCCTTAAGCGTGCAGTGGGTACAGAAATAAACCGGTCCCATAGGAACTGGCCCAAACTAGCCACAATGGGACCTTACAGGAACCAGACCTGTTGATAAGAGGCATTAGACCTGCGTTCTCAGCAGGGTCACAGTAAAGCCTACTGTGACTCTTTCACTCAGTTCTGAAAGAACTTGTTTTCGGGGAGTTTTATTTTGAAAGCTCAGTCAGGAGCTGGCTCTGTTCCTGCCGGAAAAAGCGCACTTCTGCTTGTCTGCTAGCCATACACGCGCGAAAGTCAACTGGACGTCAAGTTGGACAACACAGTCCGTTGGTGTCCACAAAACTTTGTTGCTCTTATCTCCAGAGAAGTATCTTCACCAGGTAACGAGGCGTTGATTGTATGTTGCACGGGTGAGAAGTCTAGCTGGACCTGTTCTGGAAAGTGTCACCCTGTCATTTCAAAATAATTACCTTCCGTTAAACTTATCTTTCATTCTTCCTCCTCCTATTTCTTCTTTTTCCCTAAGCCAGTAAACTTCGAGTAAATGTGCCAACAGTAAGTTAGACCCTAACTGTCTGTTTGTTTTTAATTTGAATTCTTGTCAAAGTAGTTATTAAATCAGAGCTAATATCGATACAAATGTTAATGTACTTTTATGATTGTTTCAATAAAAGGTCTATTTTCTGGTGGACCAACATTTGTTGAAGTCTCTCGTGAAGTTACTTTTGTCTAATCACTTTAAAGCAATTTAATACCGGAAAAAGGGTGAACTCGCGAATGAATTTGGGTCAGATCAAGTCTGCTCCAACTTCTCTAAAATATAGGTTTATTGTTTATGTTTATGTTTATTACATTTGTTCATTTTTTTACAAAAGAAACAATACAAGACAATCCCATAAATTCATTCATTCATTCAACCTTTATTTAGTCAGGTAAATCTTTTGAACCTCATGGGCTCATTTACGAAAGCGACCTGCTAAAACTAAAGAACAATGAACAGCAGTGATAGAATTTCATTAAACAATAAACAAACAAACAATAAACAATAGAAAACAAAAAGAGAGAAAAAAACAAAAGATTTTTTTTTCTTTTTTAACAAAGTATCAAAAAACTAGCAAAACATTATAAGGTAGACGTATAAAATCAAAGACAGGAACAAATCTGCATTGGTTTTTGCCAGGATTCCAACAGATTCTGAAAACCATTTAGAGAAGTCAAGGTCGAGAGCTTCAGATCTTTTTGTAAGATATTCCATGAAGCAGGAGCAGAGTAGGAGAAGGCCCTTTTTCCAAGTTCAGTCCTCACTGACGGAACACTGCAGGTAATCATGTCCTGAGAGCGCACACTGTAGCTGCACTCACGCAAAGACATGTAGGAGGAGATGTATGAGGGCAGCAGACCAAGAAGTGATTTAAAGATGAAAATGTACCAGTGGAAGAGTCTGCGTGAGGTTAATGATGTCCAGTTAACCAGTGAATACAGGGTGCAGTGGTGGGTACGATAATCACAACCAGTTATGAATCTTAGTGCACCATGATAGACCACATCCAACATCCGCAGGGTGCTTGTAGGAGCATTCATGTAGAGAATGTCACCGTAATCAATGGAGGGAAGGAAAGTCACAGATACAAGGCGTTTCCTAACATTCAGTGTTAGACATGATCTGTTTCTGAAAAAGAAACCCAGTTTAACTTTCAATTTCTTCACTAGGTTTTCCACGTGGAGTTTAAAAGAGAGATGTGAATCGATCAGGATACCCAGATATTTATAGGAATCAACAAACTCAATAGGGACACCATTTGAAGATAAAATCAGAGGAGGATCTGCTGGAACCGCCTTCCTATTTGAAAAAAACATCCCTTTTGTTTTATCAGCATTTAGGACAAGTTTGAGACGGAACAAATCTGACTGGATGATGTCAAAAGCGGATTGTAGTAACTGGAAAGCCTTAGCTACTGTTTTAGCTCGGCAATAAACAACTGTATCATCAGCATAGAAATGTAAGGATGCATCAGGGATGCAGTGACCTACATTAGCTATGTAGATTGTAAAGAGAGTTGGTCCTAAAACTGAGCCTTGTGGTACACCATTTTTAACTGTTAAATAGCTGGAAGAAGCACCGTTATGTTGAACACATTGCCTCCGATTGGAAAGATAGTTAGAAAACCAACCGATGGTGTGATCAGAGAAACCGATTTCTGAGAGCTTATGACACAGGATGTTATGATCCACAGTGTCAAAAGCTTTAGACAGGTCTAAGAAAAGTGCAGCACAATAGTCCTTAGCATCCAATGCTTCAACAACATCATTCAGAACCTTCAGAGAAGCAGTTGTTGTGCTGTGTTTTTTCCTGAAACCAGATTGATGGAGAGGTAAGATGTTAAATGAGTCCAGATAATTTTTGATCTGAGAGTTTATCAGTTTTTCTTGAACCTTGGCTAAGATGCAGAGTTTAGAGATCGGTCGATAATTGTTCAGTGAGGTGGGGTCACCTCCCTTCAGCAAAGGAAGAACAAAGGCTGTTTTCCAAGCATCCGGAATGGTGTTTTGGCTTATGGACAGATTAAAGATGTGGGTCACAGGGACTGTGATGATATGAGCAGCCAGCCTTAAGAAATAAGGTGGAAGTTCATCTGGACCTGCAGATTTTTTAGGATCAAGATCATTTAACAGTTTATTTACCTCACTGACTGAGAATGGAGAAAAAGAGAAGGTGTGATTAACAGATGGTTGGCTTGTAGGAGGGATTTGATTTGTTGAAGTTTGATTATTAGATAAAGTGGCCGATTTTCCGTTTGTAACTGTATCAAATAAAGAACTAGAAGCAACAAAATGTTTATTGAAACAGTTCAGGATCTCGTGCTTATTTGACACAGGAACAGAGTCAACAAGAAATTGTGATGGGAGGTCAGATGATTGGGGGGTGCCTGAGAGAGATTTAATGGTTTTCCAGAATTTTTTAGGATCGTTTAGATTTTTGGAGGTCTGAGATAAGAAGTAGTTACGTTTTGCAGCTTTAATGGCAGTTGTGCATTTATTCCTTAGCTGCCGAAATTTCAACCAATCAGTGTCTGAGTGTGATTTTCTTGCTGCTGCCCAAAGATGATCTCTCCAGTGCAGGAGATCAGCTAGTTCAGGAGTAAACCAGGGGCTGTCACGGCCCTTTATCCTGAACTGCCGGAAAGGAGCGTGTTTGTTTACAAAGTAAATGAAACTACCATGAAAATAGTTCCAAGCGGTGTTCACGTCATTGATTTGTAGGATACGTTGCCAATCAAAGTGGGATAGATCCCAAAGGAATGACTGTTCACAGAAACGTTTCAAATCCCTTTTTTGGATTATTCTGGGCTTAGCAGGTGGAAGTTTAGTAGATCTAAGAGCTGCTATTACGGAATGATCACTCAAAACGTTAGCAAATACACCTATACCAGGAAATTTGTGAGGTGCATTTGTGAAAAACAGATCTAAGGTGGAAGATTTTTCGGGACATTTTAAGTTTGGTCTGGTGGGAGAATCGATAAGTTGTGTTAGATTGAGAGATAGGCAACATTCCCTGAATTTATCACAGAGGGGGGTCGACTTATTCCAGTCAATGTTGAAATCTCCTGCCATAACAATCTCATTGTGTTTTAAATTTCCTATGAATTCAGTCAGGGAGGATAGAGCTTCAGGTGTTGCGGAGGGGGGACGATAACAACCTACAACAGTTAAGGGCTGACCTCCTTTCAAACTGATGTTCACAGCTAAAGCCTCAAACTGGTTTGCGATTGTTTTTTTAGACGCAATCGTGGCAGCCAAAGAGTCTCTGATGTAAATAGCGACTCCACCTCCCTTTTTATTACGATCACAACGATAGATCTTAAATTCATTGATTGCCAAGTCATTTTTCGAAACAGATTTTTTGAGCCAAGTTTCAGAGATAACGATCACATCTGCCCCAGAAGAAGTGATTAGGATTTTCAGTTCATCAAGTTTTTTTAGAAGGCTACGAGCGTTTACATGCAGAAAACGGAGACCTGAAATATTTTTAAACTCATTAGGTGTACAGTAGTTAGTAATTGGCCCTGGGTTGGGCTGAATCCCTGAGATCATTAACAACAATAATATCAGACATTTACCTGACTTCTTTGTCACTGATGTGTAATTACAGGAGTTAACAGTGTGACATTTTGCCCCCATAATTGAACCATGTGAAACATTAATGAAGACACGATCATTCAGAACCCAAAAACAATGAAAGCTGCAGTGATGGGCAGTCCCTGATGTGTTGATAAGATTCAGTGATTCCAGGTAGTCTGAGAACTGAAAATAATGACAGTAATATGAATGATGCAGAAAAGTCTCAGACCATAAAGCGTCACAAATTAGGTGGTCAAACAATTCCGTTGTGGAAAAAAATGATAATGATAAATGATAATGTACAAAATATAAAAAATATAAAAAAATGAAAGGTAGCAGAAAGAAGAATAAATCTTATTATATCTGCCCCTTTTCTCCAACAATCAGATTAAACAATAATAATCTTCAACAAACAGTACAAAATGACTAACTCTTTCTAATTTTCTAACTAATACAATACACATTACGCTATTTCATATATTTTTTAACACATTCGTTTTGATCATTTTCTTAAATGTAAACATTGACTTGGCATTTTTAACTACATTCTCCAAGCCATTCCATAATCTAATTCCCTGGATTGAGGTAGAACGTCCCTTCAAACTAGTTCTGAATTGTGGTTTTACAAACATCTCTGTCCCCTTAAGATTATAACAACTTTGTCTTTTAACAAAATGCATTTGGATATTTAAAGGTAATGCATTATTTTGAGCCCTATACATAACTGATAAAATATTATAGTCTACCAAATCATGGAACTTCAATAACTTCAGTTGATAAAATAATGTACTTGATGGATGACGGTAATGTTTTCTAGTGATAATTCTTACAGCTCTTTTCTGTAATACAAAAATAGGCTTTGTGATTGTTTTACACGCATTCCCCCAAACATCAATACAATAGATTAAGTGTGGAACAATGATTGTGTTATACAACAAATACAGAGCTTTATCATTCAATAGTTCTCTGACTTTGTACAGTACTGCAATCGATTTAGCTATTTTTATTCTTACAGAATTTATGTGTTGTTTCCATGTCAGTTTGTCATCAATGATAACACCCAAAAACTTCACCTCATTCACTCTACAAATCTCAACATCCTCAATTTTGAGTGGAACATCAACAGTTTTCTTTTTATTACTGAATATCATGTAATTAGTTTTTTCTAAATTTAATGATAATTTATTAATTTTAAACCAAGTTTGTATCTTGACAAATTCTGTCTTTATCAATTCCAACATTTGTTCTATATCTTCGCCTGAACAGAAAAATGTGGTATCATCAGCAAAAAGTACACATTTAAGGAGCCCTGACACATTTACCAAGTCATTCACATATAAAATAAATAGCTTTGGTCCAAGTACCGAGCCTTGGGGAACTCCACATGTGATATTACAGAGGTCAGATCTTACATCATTTATTTGTACAAATTGTTTCCTATCTTTCAAGTAGCTAGATACCCACTGTAATGCTGGTCCTCTAATACCATATTTGTTCAGTTTTTCAAGGAGAATGGTGTGATCAATAGTATCGAATGCTTTTTTTAAATCAACAAAAATACTGATACAATATTGTTTTTGATCGACAGCAGTAGTTATTTGTTCCATTAATTCCATGAGAGCCATTGATGTAGAGTTTTTTGCTCTAAACCCATACTGACTGTTGCTTAGAATATTTTGTTTATCTATAAATTGATCTAGTCTGTTTACAAATAGTTTTTCAAGAATTTTTGAAAACTGTGGTAACAAGGATATAGGTCTATAATTGTTGAACACACATTTATCACCATTTTTAAAAAGAGGAACTACCTTAGCTACTTTCATATTATCTGGAAATATTCCTGTTGAAAATGATAAATTACATATGTATGTAAATGGCTCAATAACATGGCTCATTATGTCCTTTACAAACATCATATCCATGTCCACCCAGTCCCTTGATCTCTTGTCTGTAAGATTTTTTACTACATTCATTATTTCCTCTTTGTTGGTTCCATTTAGAAAAATACTATTTGCACAACCTTTAATTGAATGGATCACATTATTATCTGCTTTTGGTATTTTAGTTGCAAGGCTTGATCCAACATTCACAAAATATATATATTATATATTTTAGGTTCTGAGTCTTCGTATGTTGTCATGTTCTAATGTATTTGTTCATTTCACTGTATATTTTATCCATTTTGAGTGTGAGTTGTTTCATTGATTTGTAGTTTTTCATTTCCTGAATTCATCCAGATCCTTCAGCTCTTTTATCATTTTAGGCTGAGACTCTTCTTTTGTTTTGATAAAGATGTATCCATTTCTTGTCCATGTTGATGCTATTTTGTCTTGTTGTTTTAACAACCTTGCTTGATGTGCAATGTTTCCATTTTTTTGTTAGATGTTCATTTATGTAAATATTTGTTCCCCGCAGATTTTTTTTGCTTGCATAACATAGTTTTTTGTATTCCTGCTAATGAACTTGACGACTACTGACGGCCCGAATTTTTGTGATTTACTGGGCAGGGTGTGACAGAACGAAATGTCCCCATGGCCTATGTCAAAGTTCATGCCCTGAAAAAAAGAAACTACATGCTCCTCCAGAGTCTCTTGTTCTTCCTGAGATGCATTCTCAGTTGGGTCTTTGTTAGTAAGAGTTCTTGCATATGTCCGAAACTTACTAACATCAAGTCCTGAGATCACCAAGTTGTCTTGCTTTGTGTATTGTTCTGTCATCTATTTTTTGTTCCAGTTCAGCAATTTTATTGTTTTTGCTAACTATCAGTTCTTTCAGTTGTCTTATTTCATTAACCAGATTGACCTGGGAATCCATTTTTGCTGATAATTTTTTATATTTGTTCACCCATAAAGTTGAGTGAATTTTTAAAGTCTTGCATTTCTGTTTTAAGGTCTTGCATTTCTGTTGAGTGGTTTCCCTTCGAATCTGGTGACTTTGGTCCTTTACCTCTCGTCATACTTACAGAGTTTGTAATCTAATGGTAGCAGGTCTCTGGTTTGTTTGCTGAACCACGTGGCCCTTCCACGAGGCTCACAGGCTTAACGATGGTGGCTGTGACCCAGCAGTGCAGCTCCCAGATCAGCAGTTATTAGATCAGAACTCACGGTTTCAGCAGCCTGCAGCAATCAGATCTGTTGTCCGAAGAGGTTTGCTCATTAGCCCGGCTTAGACGGCGGTCCCTCCGGTTCACTCACGGCGCTTGGCCTCCTCCGGTCTCCGCAGCTCCGATGTTAGCCCAGTTAGCACAGCACTTAGCTCCAGGTGCAGCTCCGACGCCACCCCAGCTCCAGGCGGCGGTCCCTCGGCTCGCCCACGGCGCTCGGCCCAGCTCGAATCTCCAGGCGGCGGTCCCTCGGCTCGCCCACGGTGCTCGGCCCAGCTCGAATCTCCAGGCGGCGGTCCCTCGGCTCGCCCACGCGCTCGGCTTCCTCCGGTTACAGTAGCTCGGATGCTAGCCCAGTTAGCACAGCACGTAGCTCCCGACAGCGGCACACCGGCACTTGCACAGCGCCCAGCCTCCTTCGGTCTGCACTCAGAGGTCTGCACACGATACCTGTCAACGGCTTTTCAGTCCGTGCGGCGTTCAGCCTTCTCTGGTCGCGGCGGTTTCAGGTCGGCTAGCCCGCCTAGCCTGTGGCTCGAGAAGCAAGCTCACAGATCCGCGCTCGACCCCCTCCAATAAAAAATTAAAAATCGGTCAGCTCAGCTCGTGGCTTCTGGTGGCGACTCTTCAGTTCGTATGTCTGTTACACCTTCGATACATTTAGTTTAGTCATGTTTCTGCAAGTGAACACATGAACTGACAATCTTACTGGGTTATTTTCGATTGATGTCCATTTTTGTTGTGAACGTCCTTCTTCCAACCATCACTGCTCCAAGTGCTGCCTGGCATGAAACTATGCCCTGGGTCCCATTGAGATCCACATGACTTGATCAATTTGTTCCAACTTTCTGATTCTTGAAATGTTGATTCAATATTTCCACAATAGGTAAGTCAGTAAACTGACCAATAAGTCCTATATTATTACAGATCTATTTTAAAATAGATTGTTTTCCTAAGTCCTCTTCTATGTGTTGATGCAGAATTTATTTATTTATTTTAGTTTGAGAATTTTTATACTTGAATGATTTATATTTATAAAGAAGCAGCCTAACAAACTATTAAATAAGAATAAGAAAAACATTCATTCACAAACAGTCAGATGGCCAGAATATAACTTTAAAAATGCTACAATTTATTTTGAAAGACATCCAGAAAATCTGAAGACATATTGTTCTTTTTTAATATATCAAGAAAATCTGGCTGCTTAGAAGCAAAATATAAAGATATGTGGACTGACTCAAAGCTTTTGCGTGGCCTGCACAGTAATAAATTATATATTGTCTGTTGTCTTTTCTTGCATCTCTTTGCTTGCCATGCATGTTGTGAAATGTGTTTTCTTTTTTGCAGTTTTGTTTTTCTGGCTTTTTGTTGTTGTTGTTGTTGCATCTTTTGGCATCTTTTAGAGTTTTTGGCCCGAATCCTCTGTGTGGGCCTGAGCTTGTCTTATCTCAGGAGGTAAGCAGGGTCAGGGCGGAGTTGGATTTGGATGGGAAATTTCCTGTGAGCGCCAGGTGTGGCAGGCTGAGAGGCAGCTGTGCTTGATTGGGTTGTTGGCAGATGCTCTGATTCTTGTGGGCACAAATCTGAAACATCTGACCATACACTAATAAATCTATGCCAATATTTTGTCATCTTCGGTTGGGCTGGGATTAAACCAACAATTTTTACTAATGTGTGTATCTGTGAGGGGGGGTGTAACCAAAAACTACCATAAAATAAGAGAACAAACATCACAAAAAAGCAGGAGAGACATACAGAGAGGGATTGTTCATTGGTTATTCAACAAACTAAAGAGCATAAGCTGTCTATTCATTCCACATATGTGTAATTACAGTATCAGTTTTTATTACATCCTCCATTTGCTGGTTTATCAATTTTCTGTGATAAACACAATGCCAATATTACTCCCCTGCAGTTGTTTTTCAAGGACTTGAGGGATGAAATGCAACAACTCAAAAAAAAATGTGATGCAGATGTTCCTATCTGAAAGCCACCAGCAAAACAAAAACAAAAAAAGTCTTCAGCTCAGACCAACATTCTGTGAGTCTCTGAAGGCTTGAAACTTGCATGGAGCAGGCGCTCCGTGCCCTGTAATGACCTCCCATAAGATCCTCGGGCCTAAACTGAAGCCAAGCAAAAACTTTCTCATGAGACCAAAATGGGACAACCTATCTGTGGCACCAGATTTCAAACCATAATTCAGGCTGAGTGACAAAGGATTGCTGGTACAAGCTGAAACAAGACCTGCTTTTCTGTTTATAAAATGATGAGAAAACATTTAGGTGATGAATATATTTATAACATCACTAGAAAAAATGTATTAATCTTTTGCTGCTTTTCAACGGTTACTTACATAAGGGATCTAAAACTTTTGAATTGTGGTCCTTAATGGAAAAAATAAAGATAGGTGTTCAGGAAAAGTGTGTTTGGGATTCAGACCTGAAGTGGATTGCATCCTGGGTGTTCTGGTACCAAGTGGAATGCTATAAATACACACTCAGTTTGGACAGACAACATGACAAGATAAAGCAAGCTGTACGCCGATGTCCCCTGTTGCTAAACGACTTGAAATATATGTAGTTTTCGAAACTAGTGTTGATCTGGAATGGAATTGAATGGGAATGTAAGTAAAAAAATTGTTTGTTTTGAATGTTTTGGCGTTAGATATTGAAGTGGGTAGGAATTACACTGCAAATAAGAACAGAGATAGGGTAGGCTTTAATTTATTTTTGCTTGCTTGAGGTGGCACAAAGTGAGCAAAGAGATCTATTTTATCTGCCACCAGATATAATTGTGGAGCCAGGGGGTGGCCAATGGTAGCCTTGGCATCCAAAGATTAATATTAGGCCACTACCATCATTTGATGAAACTAAACTTTTAAGCAATGTAAAAATTAGAAATCATAAGCAAGTGGCAGCCATCTTGAATTTTGATGTAACAACCCAATTTTTGATAGACCCTTCTTATGACTAGGTGTTTCCACACCAAAATGCAAGTTTGTAACTGACTTATTTTTCAAGTTATTCAGCTCACAAGATGGACCGACTGATGGACTGACAGACCAAATATATTTCCAGTTCCCATTTTCTTTCCACAAAAGGGGACAATCAGGTCTAAGGCCACATTTAGATGTACTCTAGGGCACCTGTGTCTCTAGTTTCAATGAAACTATGCCCTGAGTCCCATTGAGATCCACATGACTTGATCAATTTGTTCCAACTTTCTGATTCTTGAAATGTTGATTCAATAAATCAAAAAAGGCGTTCAATACAATTCAATATTTCCACAAAATGTTGTTTCTTCATGATGCTATATTTTTGTGAAGTGCACCAGTCCCTCCTATAGCAAAACATCCCCACAACTTGATGCTTTCACCCCTGTACTTCACACTTGAATGGTGTTCTCAAGCTTGCTAATCTTCCCCCTTCCTAAATGTAACAATAGTAATTAGGAAAAGACCGTTCAATTTCAGTTTCTTCAGACAATAGGACATGTCTCTATAAATGATTTTTTTTCCTTCCGTGTGCATTTATAAACTATCTGACTTTTGGTATGGCAGCTTCGTCTCTGCTGAGTGACCTTTCAGTATGTCAGTCCATGACTTGTTTCTCTGTGGATTACAGGTAGTCCCCAACTTACGAGCGCTCTTACTTACGAGGTTCCGGACTTACGAGCTGGCGAACGAGCAGTAAATTTGTAAAGAACATACAAAAAATACAGCACTTTTATGTGTTTTTAGATGAAAGTGTGTTAGCTAACCGTTTGGAAACAAGTTTCTGAGCATGTTTATGAACTAGTATGAACATGTGTGATGAAAAACGAGTGTTCGTAGTAGCGCTAGCATAAATTTTCCGACTTACGACCGAAAATCCGGACTTACGAGCAACACGTGTTTCGGGTTCCGACGTACGAGATTTCGTGTTACGAGACAGTCGTAGGAACGGAACTCGCTCGTAAGTCTGGGACTACCTGTATTTCACATTTACCAGCTTCAGAAGCATCTTCGCAAGGTTTATAGTTGTTGTTTTGGCAGATAGGTACACACATTTTGCAGTAAATAATTTTCATTTAAGGAACACAGAACCTGTCTCCTTCCTGAGCTGTATAAATACAGGACATTTCCATGGTGTTTGTATTCATGTTTAATTGTTCAAGCACATTAAGTCATCTGAAAATTGTAAATTGAAAATTGTCACCATGGATGAGCTTAAGGCCCTGTTTACACGGACATGGTAGGGGGAAACGGATGTTTTGGGTATGTTAATTAGAGGAAAAAGATTTGCGTTGACACGAGCAAATTCTGTGGATATGACTCCTCCCCGCCCTCATTAATTCACTGTAGATACCATGCCGGGCCATTAAATGGCGCTGTGAATTTTTGAACCTTCACTAATGTGCATGCGTGCTGCCTTGGTCTGTTTTCCTCTGTGGCTAAAAGTTCAGCTAACAACAAGTTGTTGTCAACAAGTTAACAACAAGTTAAAGCTGGAATTTGGATAAGAGTCGACAGATTTGACACCAAGGGGCCTGCTTCATCTAACAAGCTCCACACCAGACGATGGACCAGAACTGAGTGACGATGTCGGACTTTAGTCTGTGAGAATCAGCCGATTTACAGTAGCGCTACAAGGTAAACAATGTTATTAATAATTTTTCCTTGTGTTTACTTTGATCACAGAACAACCAACTGAGGTTTTATTTTTATTTTTTCCTGCTAGGTTGATAAGCTGCCGTTCCAACAAGCGGACTGGTTCGGATAGGACTATCCACCCACCAGGATTAAAACAGCAGAGCCCAAGTAACAGGGAACGTTAAACTAAAGTTCTGGTATGGTTCTGTTAGATCACAACGTTCTTAAAACGTTCTTTGAAGGTTTTGACTAACGTTTGAACAAACCTAGATATAACGTTCTAACCTAACGTTATTATAACGTTAAACAAACGTTCCCTTTGCCACCTGCCAGTTTCTTTACACAAAGTATTTTCACACTGGTTTATTTTTAGTACTTCTGTTTTAAACGTTTTGTCAGTTTTTTTAAACAGCTCGAGCTGTTTTTTTATATTGTTGTATATATATATATATATATATATATATATATATATATATATATAGTATATTGTTATTATTATTATTGAGCATGCATCAGGGTATTATTATTATCATCATTATTATTATCATTATTCAATTTTATTCTGCGTTACTCCAGGCGTGAAACGTGAAGTTGTTTGCTTTCTGCCATTTTTCTATTTGTGGTCTTCATGCGTTATGATTGGATTGGGGGTAGAACGTGATCATGTACGTCCCAACCAATCAACGCCACTCTTGCTTGTCAGGTTGCATGTGAACTTTGTCCTAACCAATCAACGCCACTCTTGTTTATCGGGGGAAGTAGCATGTGATCATATCCAACCAATCAACGCCTCTTGCTTCGCGCGCTTCGTTCAAATGTAGCTATTTCCTTTTCATCTGTTGGACAAGAAGCTGTTGTTGTCTCGGACTCAGCGCTCGTAAAACTTGCTTTTTATTAGACGTCGACTGGTCTGACTCTGGACGACGACTGGACATTCAGTTGGAAGTTGAAGGTAATCGGTTCTGTTTTCTTTATTTGCTAGCTGTTTTAGCTCTGTTCACATGAATGAACAAAACCTGCTGTTGCTAAAAGCTAAGCTAACAACGAGCGGGTGTGTGTGCTGCTGAGGCAGATAATTTGAGGCAAGTAAAACACTGCAGGTTAGGTTATTCTAGCGTTTAAATAAGCCATATCCACCTTATTCCTAGCCCCCATGATGCCTTGCGCGAATTATGTGTACGACTTCCGCCGAAAGTCAGAACCGGCACTTTTTTTACATGCTAGCAACGCGCTAACCGGTTTTCGTCAGAGGTTTTAGGTCATAAAATATGTGGGAACACAAACGATCACAACTCAAATGTGGAGAAATAGTTTTACCGCTACCTACAGCTATTGAGGGGTGGGTGGACGACTTGAAGAAGTGTCCGAAAATAACGTACACTAGCATGTTTAGCTACTAGCATACTTAGCTACTTTGTTGACAGTTGCTTCAGATGGTGAAGCGATGAGCAATCTGAAAAGCTCTGAAGCTTATCAGTATCTTCACATTAAAAAGGTTGGTCCTGTTATGTTAAGAGAGGTGGGACACAATCTTATTTACCTTAAGGCAAACACAGAGTCCAGTCTAAGCATTAAAAATCCACATCTCCAGGTCCAGCTAACAATGATGTTGTCTTGGACTTTTGAGCTGCAAGATGTTTATCTGGACACCAACTGAGCACCTGGAGCTTGACATTTCTTTTGACAAAGACTTCACTGATTCACAAATGAAGCACCTTGAGAACTTTTAATAAAATACAGTAAACGAAAACAAATAATGAAATAGACAGGTCTTTAAAAACCTGATAATGAAAAAAGTGACATTTAGATAGAAACAGTAGTTTAATCCAAAATTAACTGATATAGTGCACACAAAAAACTAACCTTGCAACTATTGTACATAATAAATGAATCATTTTAGTCAAAGTCAATGTCAACTTTATTGTCAGAACTGCAATATGTACAGGACATACACAGGACCGAAATTGCGTTTCTCTCAGTCCCTCGGTGCAACAGTAACCATCTAAACACTAAACACTAAAACATTTAATACACATAAGCATAAAATAGTAAAAAAGTGTAACACTGTCCTGAGTTTTTTCATAATAGTATAAAAGTATGAAAATTTACACCAACACTGAAACACCAAACACCCCTAAAACACCAAACACCCAATGAACATAAGCATAAAATGAAATAATAAAAGTGTAATACTGTCCTGAGTTTTTGCATAGTAGTATGAAAAGTATAAAAACGTAAATCTATAAAATAAACTGAAGTTTCTAGCGTTGACATTTGCAAAGAGTGGCACAGCAGCATATAAGTTAATGTACACAGTATATGTATGAGGTAGTTGATGTTGGTATAGAGGCAAAGTGGCATATGCAGTGAGGCACATAAGGCACATTTGGCATCCTTAGATAAGGCTAGTCAGAGAATGCTGTATATGTATCTGCAGTAGTGTAGATAAAAGTAGTGTAAATGTAAACAGTAGTAATAAATGTAAAGCAGTAGTAATAAATGTAAACAGTATTAATAAATGTAAACAGTGAATGTAAACAGTAGTATGACTATAGGCAGTAATGTAATACAAACATTAGTGCAAATATGAGAAGTAGTGCAAACTGAATGAACACATGACCGAGAGTTTAGTGAATAACCCGTTTGATGACACAGAGTCCAGTGTTAAAAACTTTGTGTTGAGTGGTAATGTGTGAGAAAGTTTTTTGTGTTAAGGCAGTTCAAATGGGAGGGGAGGCAGAGCAGGCAGAGTGTTTAGCATTCTGACTGCCTGATGAACAGAGCTGTCTCTCAGTCTGCTGGTACGAGCCTGGAGACTCCTCAGTCTCCTCCCTGATGGCAGCAGTCTAAAGCGGCTGTGTAGTGGGTGTGTGGGATCACCTGCCATGCGGTGGGCTTTCCGAGTGAGGCGTTTGCTGTGTAAGTCCTGCAGTGAGGGCAAGGAGGTGCCGACGATCTTCTCAGCTGCTTTCACGATGCGCTGGAATTATAATAATAATAATAATTATTATTATTATTATGAATAATAGCAAATACTTTTCTAATGTAATATAGTTAACATTGCATCCTTTAAAAAAACATGTTAAGAGTTGTGTTACGTTTACAGCAAGTACACCAGTACTGTACATGTTTGAGAAAAATGTTTACATTTAATGTCTTCTCACTTCTCACTTGAAATAAGCTGGCATCCTTTGCGTGTGAATGCTGGAATGATTAAATTGACACCATAGCTCTTGCAGCAGGTCCCTCACTGTGAAACCACGATCACCCATCACCTGATCTCCAGCACGCAGATAGTCCAGAAACCCAGAGTTCTGTGTTATATACCTGTCACTGCATTTACCACCATAAGCATCTGAAATAAACATGATTATTCCAGAGGGAGAAACAGCCAATAAATATTTCACAGTGTTATTTGCATGTATGATTCACTTCTGGAGTCCAAGTTTTTAGCTTTCTGCAAAACATGTTGCTTTAATTGTTTCACGGGGCAACCATAGAATAAGGTCCTTGGTTTGTTCTGACATTATGTCAATCCACATTCCAACAGTCATGCTGCATGTGACTGTGGTGGTGTTTACAGCTCCACACTCTCGTCAAGCCCATCTGAAAGTAAGAGTACAGTATACAGGTAGTCCCCGACTTACGAGCGCTCTTACATACGAGGTCCCGGACTTACGAGCTGGCGAACGAGCAGTAAATTTGTAAAAAATACAGCACTTTTTTGTGTTTTTAGATGAAAGTGTGTTAGCTAACCGTTTGGAAACACGTTTCTGAGCATGTTTATGAAGTAGTATGAATGTTTTTGATGAAAAACGAGTGTTCGTAGTAGCGCTAGCATAAATGTTCCAACTTACGAGCGAAAATCCGGACTTACGAGAACACGTGTTTCTTGTTCCGACGTACGAATTTCCGGTTTACGAGCAACTCATAAGTACGGAACTCGCTCGTATTTGGGGAAACATTACAATACAATTTATTTCTACATCTTTTGATTGCACACATAAATGATAGATGAGAAGTGATATGATACCCCTTGATGGTATGCAATAAAGCTATAGAAAATAGGCTTAGGCATATTCATTGCAAAGATGAATATATACTATAGATTTCCAAATACTGTACTGTAAATAAATGTTTAATCATTATTTGGTTAACAAGATCCATGTGTTTTGCAGGTGCCTGTTGTGCCGGATGTAGAAGTCCCAAGGCGAAAGGTGAAGTCTCTACGGACTACCAGCTCAGCCTTGCTGGTTGGAGATCTTGCCGTGCTCGTCTACGGGAGAGAGTTATTGGCCAATTGAAGTTTGACTGGGAGGCAATCGGGGGCTCATAAAGATGTGGAGTCAAAGCCTTTGGCCAACACAAAGCTTGATACTTGGTGAGTGTATATAATGTAGGACAAAACTCTGCTCTCTCCTCACCATCCTACTACCTCCTGCAGCTCCTCTCCATCATCACCTGTGCGTCAACACCTTGTGCCTAACAGTGAGTTGAACTTGTTTTCTGTCTGTGTTTTCTGTTTTTATTGCAGGTCATGACCCTGCTTTAACTTCACATGTTCATGTTTGTGTCTCTTTCAACAGACAACACCTGCTGCGCCTGACCTCATGGGCAGACCTGTGTCCTCTGCTCTCTCCTCACCATCCTCCTGCAGCTCCTCTCCATCATCACCTGTGCGTCAACACCTTGTGCCTAACAGTGAGTTGAACTTGTTTTCTGTCGGTGTTTTCTGTTTTTATTGCAGGTCATGACCCTGCTTTAACTTCACATGTTCATGTTTGTGTCTCTTTCAACAGACAAAACCTGTTACACCTGACCTCATGGGCAGACCTGTGTCCTCTGCTCTCTCCTCACCATCCTCCTGTAGCTCCTCTCCATCATCACCTGTGCGTCAACACCTTGTGCCTAACAGTGAGTTGAACTTGTTTTCTGTCTGTGTTTTCTGTTTTTATTGCAGGTCATGACCCTGCTTTAACTTCACATGTTCATGTTTGTGTCTCTTTCAACAGACAAAACCTGTTGCACCTGACCTCATGGGCAGACCTGTGTCCTCTGCTCTCTCCTCACCATCCTCCTGCAGCTCCTCTCCATCATCACCTGTGCGTCAACACCTTGTGCCTAACAGTGAGTTGAACTTGTTTTCTGTCTGTGTTTTCTGTTTTTATTGCAGGTCATGACCCTGCTTTAACTTCACATGTTCATGTTTGTGTCTCTTTCAACAGACAAAACCTGTTGCACCTGACCTCATGGGCAGACCTGTGTCCTCTGCTCTCTCCTCACCATCCTCCTGCAGCTCCTCTCCATCATCACCTGTGCGTCAACACCTTGTGCCTAACAGTGAGTTGAACTTGTTTTCTGTCTGTGTTTTCTGTTTTTATTGCAGGTCATGACCCTGCTTTAACTTCACATGTTCATGTTTGTGTCTCTTTCAACAGACAAAACCTGTTGCACCTGACCTCATGGGGAGACCTGTGTCCTCTGCTCTCTGCTCACCATCCTACTACCTCCTGCTGCTCTTCTCCATCCATCACCTTTACATCAACACCTTACGCCTAACCCTGTCATGTATCCACATCAATGACAGCTGCCAAAACAGGAAAACACACCTGACCTGATGGACAGACCTGCTCTCATCAAGACCACACACCTGACCTGAACTCACATCTGGACTCCCATGTACCCATCATTCAGTGTTTCCCCTACCATTATACAAGCGGGGTGCGCCACCCCGTCAACAGAACTGAGCACCCCGCCTACCAGACCAAACTTGACCCCCCCACCCACCCCCAGCACTGGCATAGCACTAAGCTAGCAGCACAAAATACAGGCTCTCTAGCTAAAAAGCTAAAGGGAGCGCTCACGTTGCCTCTCCCCTCGTGCTGAATGCCCCCTGCCCCTACAAGCTGCACTCAGACGTGTCCGTCCCCCGTCAACAAAAATCATGGATGAGATGAGCACCCCGCCATGGCAAGTTAACTAGGGGAAACACTGCATCATTCATGGTTGAATCATTGCTCAATGGCTAAGCAGTTCCATCTGATCCATGTTTGAACATGAGAACCACCTAATAAGCCTGTCTACCTCAACTTCAATCAAAGTAAGGGAATTTTCTATGCTTTTTTGTGCTGCTTCTAGCTTTTTAAAGTTCCTGGACTGTACACTAAGGCACTGGTTTTTCATACATGATGGTTGCAACATGTTTCTGATGGATGTCAATTGCTCCTGATGATGTGATTTGATAATGATAGTTGAAAACTGTTTATGATGGATACCAATTGCTCCTGATGGTTGAGAAATGTTTATGATGGATCTGCTTTGCTAATGATGGTTGAGAACTGTTTCTGAAACAACACTGAAGTTGTTTATATGTGAACACATGTTGGATCACCAGATTTCTCGCTCCATGTTTTAAAAGGAGGATTAGCTGAAAGTATTTTGTTAGATCACCAGATTTCACGCTCCATGTTTTAAAAAGGAGGATTATCTGAATGTATTTATGTCGGATCACCAGATTACTCGCCCCTTGTTTTTGAAAGAGGGTTAGTTTTACTAGAACTTCATACTGAATATGTGACCCATCACATCATCAAACAGGGGTTAAAGTCAAATTTGGTCAAAATGACCTACAAGCAAACATATATATTACTGACTTTTAGAAATACATTTTCTTACTTAGATCATCCTGACAAATTCATCGTATTGTCTTAATAATCAGGAAAATGGTTTGATATTTGGTGTGAAGATTTTATTTCAGATATTTAATTTAAACCATTTGATAAGTTATTCATTCATCTTATTTACTATCTAAATTTACGCAAACCACTTTGAAAAATAAACCCATTTGATGTGATGGGTCACAAATTTATTATTCAGCTTCTTTTGTTGGATTTGATTTAAGAATTGTGGACATTTTTAATAAAACTTGAAAGATTTCATTTGTGCAATGGAGATTTATTTAGCCAACTTAAATTTCTCATTACAATGAGAGTATTGTACAGGTACTTGTATTTGAAAGCTAGAAATCATGGCAAAACACATATTTAATTTGATTTATGTTCAAGCTGGACTTTTAAGTTTAAAGAAAGGGACAATGTAGTTTGGAATAGTTCACATTTTTGGTTTGGAAAAAATAAACATTTGAGTTTTCTTTCTTATAACACAAGTGTACTTTTGTTTGTTTGCAATTGTTCTCTCTGGGAGGTTAAAAACATTGTTCAGTAGATGAATAAATAACTTTGAATCTATTTTGATTGTTCATAATTTGCACTAAAATGTATGAATCCATATAATAATAATAATAATAATAATAATAATAATAATAATAATAAAATTTATGGAATGTTCTAAGAAAGTTCTAGCATAACGTTCTCACCTAACGTTCTGAGAACCACGAGAAAACTCCACACCCTAACGTTCATGGAACGTTAGGAGGGAACGTTCCCGTAACCTAAAAATAATGTTCTCAGAACTTTCTCAGAACGTTCTTCTGTTACTTGGGAGTCCAGTTCATAACAGTTTGGTTAACGTGTTTTTAAAATTGTTCAATTTACTTCTTAGTGTTTTTGTGACATACAGTTTGTGGTGTTGAATAAATAAATAAATAAATAAATCAACCTGGTGTCTTCATTTTCAACATGCAACATGTTAGGCATTGTTTAAATGACGTAACTTGAGTCCAGATAGCTTCATTTAGCTCAGATAAATTTATATATCTCCCACGCTAACATAAATACTGTTTATTATTGTTAAACTGTTATTATATATCTTACTTCCGACTCTGGACAAAGCAGCTGATTTTCTCCTCCGCTCCTTCCCTACCGAGTTTTCCTTCCCCTGCTTTGCCACTTTTGTCTCGTCTACAGTTTTTCAGTGCTCGCTCGAAGCAAATTGAAGGATGGATTTGGTTTTGTGGGCTGTCACCTTTATTGATAAAAAAATTCCACGAAGCATTCCGGTTCGGGGGAACCGGCTTACCCTTCAGACACGCATCTGGCTGGATATATCATTCCTGGAGCGAATGGAAGATGGTATGTTTGACAGTTCTTTCGGTCTAATACGTAGAAGATTTATTCATAATTGGATTTATGGTAGCAGGTGCTCTGCTTTTCGGCTTGTGTGTATGTCTCTGCTACTGGAAAATCAGGAAGACTTCCGCGGCGATCAATGCGCTGTCTAAGCTTCCTTCTCAGAACGAGACTGTGATCTGAGCTGTGACCTCAATGAATCAGCTGCTTTATGAGCTGAACCGCACGGTGGGGACGGCCATTGAGGACCGCAGACCTGCGGTACAGTTTGGGACTTGTTTGCGGCCAAATGGATCACACCAGGGGGATGAGGACCCATAGCTCGGGTCGGTGAAAGCTTCACATAATTTGGAAAAATTGGATTTCAGACAGCACCTGGACTCAAGGCTATGGGAAAGTTCACAGAGAGCCTGCCCTAAAGATAAATCAAGCTAATCTAATCAGACTCCCCGAACTGTGCTTTAATCTGGACGGTGCTCACAGACATGATATGTCTTAACTGTGCTTGCTGGTAGAGTTTTTTGACTGTATCATAGAGTGTCCTGTAAGACAAAATGTGATAGAATCTTTTTTGAATACCACTGATTACCCTATTGTAACCTTCCTTTTTTCCATATCTAAGATTGTTGCTACGCAGTTTTAAACTGTTGCGGCTATGTGCACATATCCCCATCTTAAGGACGGGTGTGTGTCAATTGCGACGTTTTTGTGCTCTGGTGCAATGACGATGCCAATAAAGATATATTCTATTCTATTCTATTATATTATATAGCACATTTAGTATGTTATAGTGCAATGTGATATGTGTAATACCTGCCTGCCTCGTTCAATAAACAGCGACATAAGAACTGGATCCAGCTGTATCTCTTCCAACACAGATGCAGGTAATTCAGGTGTGGATTAATTAAATATGAGACTCAAAATAGATTCCATCAGTTGTAGTTCAGAAAGCGGTGCATGTCCAGTCCATCGCAACTGTTGGTGTTATAAATGCCGGCTGTCCGCGCGTGCGTGCACGTGCGTTTGTGGCTCAAACAAAAGGTCAGCGAGAGATGTGTATGTTATCAACGAGGGGTCAGCAAAAAAATCTCCACTGTGAAGGGTGAGTTCAGAAACCATCGGATTCAAAGAGGGGGGCCAGTTGTGTCGTGTAAACGATAAGAAGAACCGCAGAGATAAAGGAGCGGTTTCACTCAAAATATGCGCCGTGTAAACGGCCCCTTAGTTGTGGTACACCATTGGATGATCTCTTCTTAATATACATCCATCCATTATCTTCAAAATTGCCAAAATTCCATTCCGGATGCTTGGAAAACAGCCTTTGTTCTTCCTTTGCTGAAGGGAGGTGACCCCACCGCACTGAACAACTATCGACCAATCTCTAAACTCTGCATTTTAGCCAAGGTTCTAGAAAATTTGATAAACTCTCAGATCAAAAATTATTTGGACTCATTTAACATCTTACCTCTCCATCAATCTGGTTTCAGGAAAAAACACAGCACAACGACTGCTTCTTTGAAGGTTCTTAATGACGTTGTTGAAGCATTGGATGCTAAGAATTATTGTGCTACACTTTTCTTAGATCTGTCTAAAGCTTTTGACACAGTGGATCATAACATCTCATGTCATAAGCTCTCAGAAATTGGGTTCTCTGATCACACCATTGGTTGGTTTTCTAATTATCTGTCCAATCGGAAGCAATGTGTTCAGCACAATGGTACTTCTTCCAGTTATTTAACGGTTAAAAATGGTGTACCACAAGGCTCTGTAAGAGTGGCTCCTGCTGCAGCTCCAAGATGGCCGCCAATCATCCCCAGCTGATGGTCATCCATCTGACGAGCTCCGAGTTCCACTCTTCGCTGAAGCATTTTATGCCACACATGCCTTTGGATTCTCCTGGTTCCAACACTCTGCTCGTCGTGCTTTGCCCTCCAGCCACTTGCCTGCCTCACTTGCCCTCCCAAGGAATAAGGACTAAGGAATCATCCTTTTTCATCCGTAAGGAAACAACAAACAAACAAACAAGATCAATTACCCTGGAAGAATTGTCTGATCAAACCCATCTGACTGTCCTTTTTTCATCTTCCAGGAAATCCAGAGGACCTTGTACATTTGTAAATAGTCATTCCCCATTGTAAATAAATAAACACTGTTACTTTTGCACCTTTTTTGTCTTGTGTCGTTCTGGGTCTCGTTACCAACTGGGTTACCTTTGAGATCTTAACAGGCTCAGTCTTAGGACCAACCCTCTTTACAATTTACATAGCTCATGTAGGTCAGAGCATCCCTGATGCATCCTTACATTTCTATGCTGATGACAGTTGTTTACTGTCAAGCTAAAACAGTTGCTAAGGCTTTCCAGGTTTTGCAATCCGCTTTTGACATCATCCAGTCTGATTTGTTCCGTCTCAAACTTGTACTAAATGCTGAAAAAACAAAAGGGATGTTTTTTTCAAGTAGGAAGTCGGTCCCAGCAGATCTTCCTCTGATTTTATCCTCAAATGGTGTCCCAATAGACCTTTTACCAGTTGACGTCATCACGCAAAGCTCACCTGAAACGAGCATTCTGATTGGACGGCAAAAAGCCGAAACCGGATGCAGAGGGGTAGGAAGGAGCCGAGCAGCTTCGTAATGATAGAGAGTTGTAATTTAGAAGCTTGGTTTCTTAAAATAGTAGACAACAACTGGTCAAAATGCCTGAACATTGTGCCGCGGATACGAGAGGAGGTGATTGTGTGCGCTGATGGAAAATTGGGACAACTTTTTTTTCCTAGCAAATGCTCCCAGCAAAACTGTGCGAATAACTTACATAAACAGAGAAATGGCTGAAATGTTTTTAAAGTCAGACCTCAAATAATGTTAATAAAACATGTTTGTCTTGTGGAAACTACTACTGTATATTTTTGCAACGCAGAAAGAGTTCAAATGATAACAGCTAACAGTGCAGTGGTCTGTTCATTTTTATAGAGCTGCACAGAGTGTTTGATGCTATTTTACTCACCTGTTATTTCTTCAGGGGGGTTGAAGGAAGAATCTCCTTGCATGTCGCAGGTTGAAACAGGTTGAAACTTCAACACAGGCAGTGGACTGAGGAACAGCGAGGTCTCGTAGAACTAGCTAGCTGCTAACTTAGCAACTGTCCAGTCGCATTCTGCTGCGGGAGGTTGTTCTCTGTTTTGTCTGTTTCCCATATCCAAGATGTAATGTTGGAACGTAATCCACGGAGCTTGGACCATTAATGGCCATGCCAGATAAAAAATGCTGATTACACACATTGGTGCTTTGTGTCGGGGTGAAGTCCTGCCGGCGAAGCGCTTGAAGCCACATCTTCCTTCTTTTAGTCACTTTACTCGACTTTCCTAGAGGGATGTTGTAAAACGAACGTCTCACCTTTTTCTTTTACTCGTTTACGGTGCCTGGAACAATTATAAACACAATAAAAGTCATATTTCCCCACTGCGACCGTTGGCAGTAATGAATACACTGGACGCGCTCCCCCTAGCTTCCGGAAAATTCTGGAAAAATGCGAGTGCGCATGCGCGATGACGTCAACTGGTAAAAGGTCTATTGAGTTTGTTGATTCCTATAAATATTTGGGTATCCTGGTTGATTCACAGCTCTCTTTTAAACTCCACGTGGAAAACCTAGTAAAGAAACTGAAAGTTAAACTGGGTTTCTTTTTCAGAAACAGATCATGTCTAACACTGAATGTTAGGAAACGCCTTGTATCTGTGACTTTCCTCCCCTCCATTGATTACGGTGACATTCTCTACATGAATGCTCCTACAAGCACCCTGCGGATGTTGGATGTTGTCTACCATGGTGCTCTAAGATTCATAACTGGCTGTGATTATCGTACCCACCACTGCACCCTGTATTCACTGGTTAACTGGACATCATTAACCTCACGCAGACTTTTCCACTGGTACATTTTCATCTTTAAATCACTTCTCGGTCTGCTGCCCTCATACATCTCCTCCTACATGTCTTTACGTGAGTGCAGCTACAGTGTGCGCTCTCAGGACATCATCACCTGCAGTGTTCCGTCAGTGAGGACTGAACTTGGAAAAAGGGCCTTCTCCTACTCTGCTCCTGCTTCCTGGAATATCTTACAAAAAGATTTGAAGCTCTCGGCCCTGACCTCCCTAAATGGTTTTAAAAATCTTTTGGAAACCTGGCAAAAACCATTGCAGATATGTTCCTGTTTTTGATTTTGTACATCTACCTTGTGGTGTTTTGCTAGTTTTGATACTTTGCATTTCACTTTCTATTTCTCTCCTACGTTTTTTTTTTTTTTTCTGTTGTTTGTTGTTTAAGGAAATTCTACCATTGCTGTTCATCATTCTTTAGTTTGTAGCAGGTCGCTTTTGTAAATGAGCCCTCGAGGCTCAATGAGATTTACCTGACTAAATAAAGGTTGAATGAAAAAAATCTTCCACTTGTTCCAAAGTCAGGTCACAACAACTTGAGCAGGGAGGACCAGACATCTCTTTCCACAGCCACCACTTCCAGCTATTCTGAGAGGACTCCAAGGTGTTCCCAGGCCAAACAAGGAACATTTTAGTGATGGAAAGAACAAGATTGTGGATACAGACGATTGAAATTAGTTTCATCTACAGGAAGGTTGGATTCTTCTTTAGCGACAGGGTGAAGTTATCTGGGAGAGATTCAGAGTAGAAATGCTGCTTCTCCACATTGAAAGGAGCCAGTTGAGGTAGTTCAGGCATCTGGTAAGAATGCTAACTGGGGCAC
Source organism: Garcialebias charrua (assembly GCA_038048925.1). NCBI lineage: Eukaryota > Metazoa > Chordata > Actinopteri > Cyprinodontiformes > Rivulidae > Garcialebias > Garcialebias charrua. The sequence continues at coordinate 49,809 of JBBPBX010001190.1, read as the reverse complement.
CTCCTGAGGGAGGTGCTTCAGGCATGTTCAACTGGGAGACAACCCAAGACACATGTTACAGGTAAAATATCTATTCACTGTGATGCAAATTGAATTAGTTGTCATTAACGGTTTTAATCCCAGCAGAGTGACTCTGTAATCTGCAGAGGGTTGCAGGTGGTCGGCACAGACAGCTGGAGGCACCAACAGGAACAGGACCCTGATATCCAGCCTATGTTGCAATGGGTGGAGAGACAACTGAAGCCACCGTGGGAGGAGGTTTCTAGGCTCTCGCGGGCAACTAAAAGGTTGTGGTCCAAGTTTGAGGCTCTGCGTCTGGAAGACGGGGTGCTACAGAGGTCATGGAAGGACCCCTCCACGGGTGAGGAGCGGTGGCAGACTGTAGTCCCAAAAGGCCTGAAAGACGTAGTCCTGCAGGGCGTGCATGGAGCGTCTGGGTCTGGACATTTTGGCGTTACAAAGACTCTACGCCGCCTCCGACAGGGGTTTTACTGGGGCCAGTACAGGAGGGATGTGGAGGACTTCTGCCGCCGTTGTGACTTCTGTACAGCACGGAAGGGGCCGACAGGTCGGTCTCACACCCGCCTACAACAGTTTGTTTTAGGAGCCCCGATGGAGCGAGTGGCCGTGGACATCATGGGCCCCCTACCATGCTCAGACAGCTTAGAGACAGCCCATGCAATTGCCCTGAGGCAACAGGAGCAAGCGGGCATGCGCCAGAAACTGAACTATGATGTAAGAGCGATGGGCCGACACTTTACTCCAGGAGAGCTGGTCTGGGTGCACAACCCTCGTAGGAAGAAGGGACGGTGCCCGAGACTGGTCAGTCAGTGGGTGGGTCCCTGCAGAGTGTTGGAGCGCCTGGGGGAGGTGGTCTACAGAGTGCAGATGCCCCAAAACAGGAGAAGAGTAGCTCTGCACAGGGACAGGTTGGCCCCCTATGCACCGCAGCCCCCAGAAGGCCAATGGTCGGGGTCTCGGGTGTGTCCGCCAACGTCCCCAGAAGTTTTATCACTGCCGTCGAACGAGGTCCCAGCCGCAGAGTCGGGAGCGCTCTGCTGGGAGCTCGCCCACAACAGACGAGGAGGGCCACAAGACGGTTTGATGACGTTTTTTGTTCCCTCGTGGGCGAGGGACTCTGTAGTGGGGGGGTAGTGTAACGACCCTGTGTTTGGTTCTGCTTTGGGTCCAAGTGTTTCTGTGTTCTGTTGAGTTGTTGTGATTCTGTTGACCCCCGCCCTCATGTGTTGGACTGGTCGTGGGGGTAGGGGAGGGGTAGGAGCAGGGAGGAGGGACCGGGAACAGAGAGATGAAGAAGAAGAGTCCGAGAGCGTGTTGTTGTTAGCAGGCAGCTAGCAGTGTGTTCTCTCGCGTGTGTACCGAGTTTTCTGTTGAGGCGTGAGCTGCAACCTCGGTAATAGCAGCTCGTCCCTGTTTCTGAATAAACCCCATTTGGCTGGACTCCGTCTGCATTGTTGGCGTCATTACATTGGTAATTACCCACTGCATGGCAGGTGATCCCACACACCCACTACACAGCCGCTTTAGACTGCTGCCATCAGGGAGGAGACTGAGGAGTCTCCAGGCTCGAACCAGCAGACTGAGAGACAGCTCTGTTCATCAGGCAGTCAGAATGCTAAACACTCTGCCTGCTCTGCCTCCCCTCCCATTTGAACTGCCTTAACACAAAAAACTTTCTCACACATTACCACTCAACACAAAGTTTTTAACACTGGACCCTGTGTCATCAAACGGGTTATTCACTAAACTCTCGGTCATGTACTCATTCAGTTTGCACTACTTCTCATATTTGCACTAATGTTTGTATTACATTACTGCCTATAGTCATACTACTGTTTACATTCACTGTTTACATTTATTAATACGGTTTACATTTATTACTACTGCTTTACATTTATTACTACTGTTTACATTTACACTACTTTTATCTACACTACTGCAGATACATATACAGCATTCTCTGACTAGCCTTATCTAAGGATGCCAAATGTGCCTTATGTGCCTCACTGCATATGCCACTTTGCCTCTATACCAACATAAACTACCTCATACATATACTGTGTACATTAACTTATATGCTGCTGTGCCACTCTTTGCAAATGTCAATGCTAGAACCTTCAGTTTATTTTATAGATATACTTTTTATACTTTTTATACTACTATGCAAAAACTCAGGACAGTATTACACTTTTATTATTTCATTTTATGCTTATGTTCATTGGGTGTTTGGTGTTTCAGGGGTGTTTGGTGTTTCAGTGTTGGTGTAAATTTTCATACTTTTATACTATTATGAAAAACTCAGGACAGTGTTACACTTTTACTATTTTATGCTTATGTTTATTAAATGTTTTAGTGTTTAGTGTTTAGATGGTTACTGTTGCACCGAGGGACTGAGAGAAACGCAATTTCGGTCCTGTGTATGTCCTGTACATATTGCAATTCTGACAATAAAGTTGAATTTGACTTTGACTTTGAAATCCAAATACTTTTTTACACTCAATCAAGTTTCTGAATAAAGGCCAACAAACATAGTTTTATTTTATATGTTTGGGAGTTTCCAATGTTTTTTTGTTTGTGCTTTTTTGTTTGCAAAACTACGGAAGGGTATAGCTCTCATCCATGAAATATTTTTTGAGCTTATGTAGTAAAAACGTGATATTATGTACCGTAGTAAAAACGTGATAATTATGTAGTAAAAACGTGATGTTATGTAGTAAAAACATGATATTATGTAGTGAAAACGTGATAATTATGTAGTGAAAACGTGATAAGTATATATGTAGAAACGTATTCATCCACATGGTGGTAGTAGTAGGCTTTTTTTTGTTGCATAGTCAACTGGTAAAAAGAGTAAGAACAAGTTTGCCCATACGCTGTTTTTAGCCTGCATGCTAACACGTAATGGCTGACTTTTTGGACAAACAGCTTGTTCTGTTTACTTGTTTGAAGATCATTGAGGTGTGTCAGAAGAACACCAAACCTGTCATGCTCCCTTTGGGTGTGTAAGTTCTGTGTATATGTACTGTGTGTTTACATACATACACACACAGTGCATATGTATA
>JBBPBX010001190.1:30586-43687 GCA_038048925.1 Garcialebias charrua | reverse complement strand
ATGAATATATATTTATATATAGATATGTACTATGTGCATATAAACACACAGTACACACACATACACATATATATATCTGCCCACCATTTGTTTGAACTTTTTGTCTTTCTTTTGCTTTTTCCTGACCCTGTGCCAGAAGACGGTGCACTCCGCACCTGGAGGGAGGAGTCGGGCAGTTTTTCAATAAAGTTTTTTAATTTACCTTCTGCCTTCTTGTGTCCCTTCTACCTGGGCGGCCGTGGTGTAGTGGTAATGGCAGTCGTCTCCCGATCGGAAAGTTGGCGGTTCGACTCCCGGGACCCGCACCATGTGTCGTTGTGTCCTTGGGCAAGACACTTAACCCTGAGTTGCTCCCGGTAGGACTGGAAAGCACCTTGCATGGTAGTCTGCCGCCACCGGTTTATGAATGTGTGTAGCATTCAATATATGTGTAGCACTTTGAGATTTTCAGTAATGAAAAGTGCGTTATAAATTGAATTAATTATTATTATTATTATTATTATTATATATATATGTACTGTGTGTGTATATAAACACACAGTACACACACATACACACAAACATATATATATATACGTATATACATATGTGTGTATATAAACACACAGTACACACACACACTTATATATATGAATATATATTTATATATAGATATATACTATGTGCATACACACAGTACACACACACACATATATATATGTACTGTGTGTGTATATAAACACACATTACATACACACACAAAAAAAAAAATATATATATATATATATATACATATACATATGTACTATGTATGTATATAAACACCCAGTACACATACATAGCACTTACATACCCAAAGGGAGCATGACAGTTTTGGTGTTCTTCTGACATACCTCAATGATGTTCAGACAAGTAAACAGAACAAGCTGTTTGTCCAAAAAGTCAGCCATTACGTGTTAGCATGCAGGCTAAAAACAGCGTACGGGCGAACTTGTTCTTACTCTTTTTACCAGTTGTCCATGCAGGAAAAAAGCCTACTACTGCCACCATGTGGATGAGTACGTTTCTACATCTATACTTATCACGTTTTCACTACATAATTATCACATTTTCACTACATAATATCACATTTTTACTACATAATATCACGTTTTTAACTACATAATTATCAAGTTTTTACTACATAATATCACGATTTTACTACATAATATCATGTTTTTACCACATAAGCTCAAAAAATATTATTTCATAGATGAGAGCAATACCCTTCCGTACAAAACTTGTGTATTTTCTTAATTTTCTTGTTCTGTTTAATACTCAGCCATTTTCATCTTATATTTCCTCATCAGCTTTCTTATCCAACTTGGTTTGCTTTATTCCTCATTTTTCTCATGATTTCAATGATTATTCCAGTTTGTTTTGCTTTTTGTCCTTAAATAAATCTTGTTTGTATGACAGTTATCATCTTCTCCTGTGTATACAATTATTTTATCTTTATTTTACTTCATCATTTTTATCTTATCTTGTCTGAGCATCTTCCTACCAGAGTCAATTCTACACCATTTCTTTTCCTGCCTGTTGTTTTGGAGTCTTGTTCCTTAGATTTATGCTGCTGGAGAATTTCCTTGCAGGATCTTTTGTTCAGTCTTGCTTGCCCTCTACTAACCACGGTAACAAGACTCAAATGAGAGAATCTCCATCTGAAAATTGGTCCAATTTGTGATGGATGTGGCTCCTGCAACTTGTTTTGCACATTCCAGCTTCTCCAAAACAACATAACTTTCTGCAATAAATTTTCTTTATTACCAGAAATTACACAGGGGTTATTAAAGGGGCAATTTAGACTTTCTAATGTGGGTTTTTGTGGCTTCAGTTTGAAAATAAATAAATAAATAAATAAATAAAATATAAGTTGAACAGGAGAAAGGAGCTGACAGTCAAAAGTGGTAAATGCTAATGGTATTTCATGAACTGCTGAACTTCTGTCAAATTTTTCATTAAACATGTATTTATTAAACAATCTTTGGTTAATTTGCCATTTTTGGGTGTAACTGGGACCATGAGTACACAATTTTGTTCTACTTCATGAACAACATGTGATGCGAATGGCAATAAAGAAACTTGAACTTGCAAGCACATGAAACCAGCACCAGCTAGTTGTGGCTTTTTTGGTGCAGATTGAGGTCACTTCCTACAGAAATTTCTAATTATTTCTGTGGAAATAATCCTCAAATCAAGTTCAAGTTCCTTTATTATCCCCAAGGGGCAATTAGTTTCACAAATAATAGATGTGTACAAATTCATACATATGCACTTACACACACATACACATATAAACACAAGACAATAAGACATTTAGGTAACAGTGTTAAAATTAATGTGCATTGAGAAACCTGATTGCTGCAGGGATAAATGAGTTTTTACATCTGTTTGTTCTACATCTGGGTTGCAGAAACCTGCGTCCATATGGGAGCAACCTGAACTCGTCATGGAGTGGGTGATCAGGGTTTGCCAGAATCTGCCTGGCCTTATTCACTGACCTCACCTTGTGTAGGTCTGCAAGGTTCTTTAGGTCTATGCCAGCAGTTTTGCTGCACATCTTGACAATCCCTGAGAGTTTGAGCTTGTTCTTACAGGTCAAAAGTCCAAACCAACAGATAAAGGTAAAGGTTAAAATAGACTCAATAAAACATGAATAAAACATTCTCATAAAAGTTGAATCAACATTAAAACCACAAAGCTTCAGATAAAAATACATTCATTATATACATACATTGCGCCTTTTTACAAAGTGAATTCAAAGGTCTAAGTCACAGGGGCCGAGATTGTGCAAAGGTAGTGCAACTGACTTAGGACCTGAAAGTTGCAGGTTCGACTTCCCACCATACTACATGTCATGGTGTGGTGTGCAAGATGTCTAATCCCAAACTGCTCCCTGAGTTCTTAGATGGCTGCCCACTACTCCACCAGGGTGTAGCTCACGTGTGATGGGTTAAATGCAGAGATTCAATTTTGTCATTGTATGGGAATATACAATGATGACAACACATAGCACTTTACTTTAATTAATTTGAAATTAACAGTAACTGAGGTCTAAAAGTTTGAAAATGAGAACTTGCATGCATGACAAAAATTTGGAAGATTTGAAGTTTTGAAGTTTTGCCAGATGAAAACTACTCAAATTAGCAAAAATATTTCATAATAAACTTTGCAAAGTTATGTTTTTTAGATGGAACTGCCTTAGGCTGCTCCAGAAGTGTTATATCCAGCTCATTATTCTATTTTCACTAGCAAACAGAAGTCTTTAACCAAGTAAACTGAAACCGATGACAATGTAATGGTTTACAAAAAGGTGTCCACATGAAGCACATTGAAATTCTTTAAAATTGAAGTTGTTTTACAAAAGCAGGTATTTTGGTCTTTACAAGCAGATGCCTCCATGTCCAATTGTCACGTTTTTAAAATGCTGTTATTGCTAGTATCACTCAGCCCTCTGTGAATAGCAAGTGGTCATCGGGGCTCTAATTATTGATCGTAAGGCTCATGGCCCTCCTTTATCATGTGGACAGCTATTTTTGGCTAACTTCAACAAACTGGTTGATCCAAACGGCTATTTATAAGACTGAGTTTATTGCAGATCCAAGTTCAAGTCAAGTTCATTCAACATTTATTCATACAGGCTAGCCTCATTGAGCCATGGGGACTCATTTACAAGAGGGACCTGTCTCACTCACACCCAAGGGTCAATTTAGAGTTAACAATCAGCCTAACATGCATGTTTTTGGACTGTAGGAGGAAACCGGAGCACCTGGAGAAAACCCACATATGCACGGAGAGAACATGCAAACTCCACCCAGAAAGGCCCCCAGACCAGGATTTGAACCGGGGACCTGCTCGCTGAGAGGCAGCAGCTCTACCATTTGTGCCACCGTGTTGCTAAGTATCTTTATTATCCCCGAGGGACAATTAGCTTCACAGTCAATAGGTGTGTACATATTCATAAATGTGCACATACACACACATACACATATACACATAAATACATCCATATATACACATAAGACATTAAGAGATTAAAGTAACAGTGTTAAAATAAGTGTACATTGAGAAACCACACAAAGGCCATGTTTTTAGTACCCAGTTGCCAAGGTGTCCCCAAATTACAGGTGTGTGAACTTATTTAAGTCCCTAAATATAACATAAACAAACTCACGCGCACACACACACACACAGGTTGGTCAATGTGGTTTAGCGGGACTTTTTCTCCAAACGGGCCCTGAGGTGGTTTAGGGGGACTACCGCTTCTCGAGGTCCTAGCGACCTGGGGCGAAGCTCAGAGCGCTGTAAAAAATCTGAAAAAATTTGGGTCACTTTAGCTTTCCGATAGGAGCTTCACAGCATTTTTTACAGCGCCTTGAGCACCCAGACACCATTGTGGTTTACATGGACTTTTATAATGTGGTTTATATGGACAAAACAAACACTATGGGGACTTTAAAGGGACAATTACGTCGCATTTAAAGTCCGCCTAATTAACATAAAATTAACATAAAACACACAAATGTGATGGGACACTGCATTAGGAGAACTGCTTTTATTTTAACAAAAAATGGGCACATACTGTATTTATATTCACTAACAAAACCACAAATGTTTCAAATAAAATAAAACTTAAATGTTTCAAATAAAATAAAATAAAAACTTCAATACTGGTGACATATTTACATATTATAAAACATTTTAACATTATAAACATTAACATATTTATAAAACAAAATTATACTTTTTTTACAGGGTTCATCACAACCCACTGTAAAGTACAGGTGATCCCTGACTTACGAGCGACGAAAGACTTCCTCAGTCTGAGATGACATATTTACATATTATAAAACGTATTAACATTATAAACATAAACATATTTATAGAACAAACTTATACTTTTTTTACAGGGTTCATCACAACCCACTGTAAAGTACAGGTGATCCCCGACTTACGAGTGATGAAAGACTTCCTCAGTCTAACCAACCAGTTTGCTGATGACAGCTGAAACCAGTTGCTCACATGATTAAACTGATGGTCCTCTCTGATCATGTGAACAGCTGGTTTTGGCTGTCATCAGCAAACTGGTTGATCCACTGTGAGAAGGTGCTATTTATAAGACTGAGCTTAATACAGCTGTAATCAGCTCAGTCTTATAAAGACTTCCTCAGTCTGAGGTGCTACATTCAGCTCAGTCTCATAAATAGCACCCTCTCACAGTGGATCAACCAGTTTGCTGATGACAGCCAAAACCAGCTGCTCACATGATCAAGGAGGACCATCAGCTTAATCAGCCTATTGGCAACCTCTATCTTTGGAAGTCTTTCGGACAAAGACTTCCTCAGTCTGAGATATTGTATTCAGCTCAGTCTTATAAATAAAGACTTCCTCAGTCTGAGGTGCTGCATTCAGCTCAGTCTCATAAATAGCACCCTCTCATTGGTTGTAAATTGTGCAGATGATACAGCTGTGGTGAGATGCTTCACAAACAAAGATGAGTCCAGCTACAGGTAGGAGGTAGCACACCTGGAGAAATGGTGCAAAGAGAATAACCTTCACGTCAATGTGAAGAAGACAAAGGAGATGATTGAGGACTTCAGAAGGAACAAACACACACACACCCCACTGAACATAAGAGGATCTGCGGTGGAAATGGTCTCCAACTACAAGTACTTGGGTGTACACATGAATGATAACCTCAGCTGGAGCAACACCACCACCAGCCTGATCAAGAAAGGTCATCAGAGACTCTACTTCCTCAGACGGCTGAGACGAGCTGGTCTGAGTAGCTCAGTCCTCACATCCTTCTACAAGTGTGCAATGGAGAGCATCCTGTGCTCCAGCATCAACGTGTGACATGGAGGTTGCACAGCTGCAGAAAGAAAAGCTTTGCAGAGAGTGGTGAAGGTTGCACAGAAATGTTGGAGTCAGTCCTCCTACTATCACAGACATCTACACCTCCAGATGCAGGAAGAGGGCCACCTTCATCATGAAGGACCCCACTCACCCAGCACACACACTTTTTGCCCCACTCCCCTCAGGACGGAAGGAGGTTGAGGAGCATTAAGTGTAGAACCACTAGACTGTAGAACAGCTTCTACCTTCAGGCTGTTAAGGCTCATGAATAAATAACCACAATAATGAATGCAAAATATCACATCATGTTGCTCCTGATCTGTTTCATGTTGCTACTGATCTGTTTCATATTGCTGCTGATCTGTTTCATGTTGCTGCTGATCTGTTTCATATTGTAAAGTTGGCAGATGATACAGCTGTGGTGAGATGCTTCACAAACAACGATGAGTCCAGCTACAGGTAGGAGGTAGCACACCTGGAGAAATGGTGCAAAGAGAATAACCTTCACATCAATGTGAAGAAGACAAAGGAGATGATTGTGGACTTCAGAAGGAACAAACACACCCACACCACACTGAACATAAGAGGATCTGCTGTGGAAGTGGTCTCCAGCTACAAGTACTTGGGTGTACACATGAATGATAACCTCAGCTGGAGCAACAACACCACCACCAGCCTGATCAAGAAAGGTCATCAGAGACTCTACTTCCTCAGACGGCTGAGACGAGCTGGTCTGAGTAGCTCAGTCCTCACCTCCTTCTACAGGTGTGCAGTGGAGAGCATCCTGTGCTCCAGCATCAACGTGTGGCATGGAGGCTGCACAGTTGCAGAAAGAAAAGCTCTGCAGAGAGTGGTGAAGGCTGCACAGAAGATGTTGGAGTCAGTCTCCCCACCATCACAGACATCTACACCTCCAGATGCAGGAAGAGGGCCACCTGCATCATGAAGGACCCCACTCACCCAGCACACACATTTTGCCCCACTCCCCTCAGGACGGAAGGAGGTTGAGGAGCATTAAGTGTAGAACCACTAGACTGAAGAACAGCTTCTACCCTGAGGTTGTTAAGACTCATGAATAAATAACCAGAATAATGAATGCAAAATATCATATCATGTTGCTACTGATCTGTTTCATGTTGCTACTGATCTGTTTCATATTGCTGCTGATCTGTTTCATGTTGCTGCTGATCTGTTTCATATTGTAAAATTTGCAGATGATACCACTGTGGTGAGATGCTTCACAAACAACGATGAGTCCAGCTACAGGTAGGAGGTAGCACACCTGGAGAAATGGTGCAAAGAGAATAACCTTCACGTCAATGTGAAGAAGACAAAGGAGATGAACGAGGATTTCAGAAGGAACAAATACACCCACACCCCACTGAACATAAGAGGATCTACAGTGGAAGTGGTCTCCAGCTACAAGTACTTGGGTGTACACATGAATGATAACCTCAGCTGGAGCAACACCACCACCAGCCTGATCAAGAAAGGTCATCAGAGACTCTACTTCCTCAGACGGCTGAGACGAGCTGGTCTGAGAAGCTTAGTCCTCATCTCCTTCTACAGGTGTGCAGTGGAGAGCATCCTGTGCTCCAGCATCAACGTGTGGCATGGAAGCTGCACAGCTGCAGAAAGAAAAGCTTTGCGGAGAGTGTTGAAGGCTGCACAGAAGATTTTGGAGTCAGTCTCCCCACTATCACAGACATCTACACCTCCAGATGCAGGAAAAGGGCCACCTGCATCATGAAGGACCCCACTCACCAGCACACACACTTTTTGCCCCACTCCCCTCAGGACGGACGGAGGCTGAGGAGCATTAAAAAGTGTAGAACCACTAGACCAGGGGTCTGCAACCTGCGGCTCTGGAGCCACATGCGGCTCTTTGGTCCCTCCGCAGCGGCTTTTGCAAGTTTTAACCAAAACTAACAAACTGAATTTTATACGAAGTTATACTGTACCCACAACCAAAAAAAAGTTTTTTTTAGCAGTTTTACTGTAATTTATTTGGCAAATATGTGGATACTAGTACATAGAATAAATTATACGTTGCCGTAACGTGGGTTTAGTTTTGTGTTCGTCACGTTCGACTCTAAATAACCACTAAAAATGCCCCACATGGTGCTATTGTGGAGACTTCCCCTGCTCTCTGTGAAAGTTTCTTACACTTCTTTGTTGAGAAAGTCACTTCTATTAGGGCCCAGATCATACCCACTGTTCATGACCCTGTAGATACTGTGCCTTGCTCTGCTATTTTTCATAGCTTTGAATGTGTGACTTTGCATTCCCTGCAGGAGGTCGTTAGCCACTTAAAACCAACTGGTTCTCCAGACGATGCTATTCCACCTCGACTATTCAATGAGGTTTTTCTTTCTATAGGTCCTTCGATCCTTGCTCTTGTGAATAGTAGCCTGTCCTCAGGTGCTGTTCCTGAAAATTTGAAACATGCAGTTGTCCAGCCTCTAATTAAGAAATCAAACTTGGATACTGCTGTCCTTGCGAACTACAGACCAATTTCTAAATTGCCCTTCGTTTCGAAAATTCTTGAGAAGGTAGTTTATAATCAGCTAATGGCCTATCTCATTGAAAATAATATTTTAGAGGTTTTTCAGTCCGGTTTTAAATCATTTCATAGCACAGAGTCAGCTCTTTTAAAAGTTTTTAACGATATATTCTTGGCGACTGATTCTGGTGACTGCGTTGTTTTGGTGTTGTTGGATCTATCAGCTGCGTTTGACACAGTGGATCACAACATTTTAATCACACGTTTGGAACAGTGGGTGGGCATTGGTCATATAGCCTTAGATTGGTTTAAATCTTATCTGACCAAGCGTACTTTTTGTGTCTGTCTTGATGGACATAGGTCCTCCTCTGCTCCACTCTCATGTGGTGTTCCGCAGGGCTCAGTTTTGGGCCCTCTTTTATTTTTGTTGTACATCCTTCCGCTTGGTTCTGTTTTTAGGAAATACGGGATTGCTTTTCATTGTTATGCAGATGACACACAGATCTACGTACCTTTAAAGAAGGCAGACTCTGCCTCTCTTCGGTCTCTGTTCCTATGTTTGGAAGATTTGAAGGCCTGGATGGCCCTAAACTTCTTAAGACTTAACGAGGACAAAACAGAGGTGGTGATTTTTGGCAATTCGACTGAAGACTCTCTGTCCGATTGCTCCTTGGCTCAGTATGTCCGGCCAGTTGTTACAAATCTAGGGGTCAAGCTGGATGCTGGTCTTAGGCTGGAGTCTCAGATTAAAGCAGTTGTGAAATCCAGCTTTTTTCATTTGAGGCAGCTAGCCAAAGTAAAAGCCATCCTTCCTAGACAGCACTTTGAAACAGCAATCCATGCATTTGTGACCACACGGCTGGATTACTGTAATTCACTTTATGTTGGTATTAGTGATCTGTGTACTTCCCAGCTTCAGAGGGTTCAAAATGCAGCTGCACGACTCTTAACAGGTACACGAAAATTTGATCACATTTCCCCTGTTTTGGCATCTTTGCACTGGTTACCGGTGCGTTACAGGATTCATTTTAAAATACTTTTATTTACTTTTAAAGCTCTAAATGGCCATGCCCCTCCATACCTGTCAGAGCTGCTGCATTACTACACACCCTCTCGTTCGCTCAGGTCAGCTGACCAGTTGCTTCTGAGGGTACCGAGGACAAAGCGCAAGCTTAGAGGGGACCGTGCTTTCTCTGTGGTAGCTCCTAAGCTCTGGAATGACCTCCCATTAGACATAAGACAGGCCTCTTCACTTGCTGTTTTTAAGTCTCTTCTTAAAACCCATCTTTTTTCTTTGGCTTTTGGTACAATCTGAGATGTTTTAACTTTGTTTTATTGTTTTATTGTATTCATAATTTATTATTTTAGTACTGTTTTTAGTCCCTTCCATTTTATGATTGTATTGTATTTTGTGATTGTGTGTACAGCACTTTGGTCCTGTTGGGTGCAAAAAGTGCTCTATAAATAAAGTTGGTATGGTATGGTATGGTAAAAACACCCACAAGTGATGCATAGATATTGTTGCTAATTTATATAAATGTTGATAAAGTTTGCTACAGCGTTCACAGCTTGTGACGCTGTGGTGATGTGAAGTTACATGTTAAACGCTACGTGGGTTTTAATTTGTCTTCGTCGCATCTTCGTCACGTTCGACTAAATAACCACTCAAAACACCCACAAGTGATGCATATATATTGTTGCTAATTTTTATAAATGTTGATAAAGTTTGCTACAGCGTTCACAGCTTGTGATGCTGCGGTGACGTCAAGTTACATGTTAACGCTACATGGATTTAAATTTGTCTTCATCGCGTCTTCGTCGCGTTCGACTCTAAATAACCACTCAAAACACTCAAAGCTCATGCACAGATAGTTGCTAATTTATTTAAATGGTGATAAAGTTTGCTACAACATTCATAGCTCGTCACGCTGCGGTGAAATCATGTTACACATTAACGCTACGTGGATTTGCACGCTAACATTTACTTCAGATAATGTCCTCAAAGCAAAAAAAATCTTTTTTTAATTAATTCTTACCTGTGTGCAGTCAATACCTCCGTCCACGTGCTGCTGCAAAATCCACGGTTTAAACTTTTAAAATCTCCGCTCACCTGAGGCTAACATGCTGAATCAGGAAGCCATAACATCTCTGCATGTGTCAGCCCCAGGGATTTAACTTTTAAAGGCTCAGCTCAGCTGAGGCCCCGCCCACAAACAGGGTTTGCCACCCAGTCAAGAAGGGGTATCATACTTTCGCGCGCTGTGTATCAAGTTGCAGTTCATACACACATCCATTACGGTCAAAAAGCGCATTTGACACACAAAATGACACACACCACACACATATTCTGGGGGATGTGCATATGAGAACAATTTTATAAATGTAAATAACTTTTTATTAAAACAATTTTAAGTGCTAAAGCACAGTCCAAGTCATGCAGGCAGCGATTTAGCCACAAGTTACTCTTATATTGATGAGAAAAAACAATGTTTAGATATTAAAATATTTGGATACAATCTGTGATTTATGCGGACTTCGGCAAAGTTCTTATAATACCAACTGTCCTTATAATGTCAGTGCGTAGTCTGGCGAAATGGTCGCGTAAACCACAAAGACCAATACATTGCGGTCACTGTGGAATTGTGCAGCCTTTGCCCTCTAGCAACCATTCGGGAACGAGCTGAGTCATTGAGTAGCAGACGTCTCCCACCAAATTGCTGCCAGGTGCAGTTATCTGGGATAACATTAAGTCATTATGGTCTGATGAGTGATTTAAATTATATTAGAATTGGCAGAGGACTCTCCTCACATATTTCAACACATACACGAGGGGAGTTTTAAAGGGGGCACTTTTCATTATCAGCACAGTGTAAGGGCTGAAAAATGTAACAGTTGTAAATATTAAACAAGTTTGAAAAGAGAAACAGTTCACAAGGTAAAAGTAGTTTTACCAAAAACATCCCATATAGCAAATGGATTCCGGACCGGATCCGTTCCGGATCTTCCGTAGGATCCGAAACGGATGCTTAAAACGGATCCGGATTGGAGTCCACTGGCACACCTGATCGGATCCGATTCGGATCCGGATCACAGATCCAGATCGGATATGGCCCGGACCCTATCCGGATCCACTCATTAAAGAGGGTTTTTGGGTACATCCGGCCCGGATCCGTTTTGGACCCGTTCATGGAATGTTTCATCCGGCCCGGATCCGTTTTGGACCCGTTCATGGAATGCTTCATCCGGCCCGGATCCGTTTTGGACCCGTTCATGGAATGCCTCACCCGGCTCAGATCCGTTTTGGACCCGTTCATGGAATGCTTCATCCGGCTCGGATCCGTTTTGGATCCGTTCATGGAACGACTCATCCAGACCGGATCCGTTTTGGACCCGTTTATGATACTCATATCGAAGGCGGACTAATTTGGTCCAGAACCTTTATTTATCATGAATTGAGAGAAGTAGCTAAAAACTTGTATACCAGCTCCAAAAAGACTCCATACATCAAACCAGTACATTGAACACATGAAAATAATTTATTGTGAAGCTGCAAAAGACCTAAAATTGGGTTCTGAGTAAATTTACAGTTTTGAGGCTGCACAATGGCGCAGTTGGTAGCACTGTTTCAGGTGTTAAAATCCCAGCCAGATGTCTTTCTGCATGTTCTCCGTGTACATGCATGGGTTCTCTGGGTACTTCATCTCGTCTGTTATCCACAAAACATGCTGTACTGTGCTCCGTACTCTATACCAGGACAAAACAAAGCCCCCTTTTTTTTTTTAACAAGACTTTAAAGTTTTCACTTTTATAACCCAGGAAAGTTAGTTAACAGAGCTCAAAAATTTAAGTACAAGATGAGACATTTTTAAAGGTAACAAAACTCAATTTTTATTAGTTTGTTGTCGACATGAGACAAAACAAGCGTATACATACTGTACCATAAACATGTACATTACTTTATTTCCAAGCGGCTAGCTAACACAGTACCTCAAACAATTATCAAAAAACACATAAAATACTGCACAGTACCCTGATGCATGCTCAATAATCCAGGTAGAAAAATCTAAAAAAGCTAAGTCTGGTCCTCTGGACATTCAAAAAACAAAACAAAGCAAAAAAATTGTAGAAATGTTTCGTCTTTCGTCCGAAAGACTTCCTCAGTCTGAGCTGCTGTATTCAGCTCAGTCTTATAAATAGCACCCTCTCACAGTGGAGCAACCAGTTGGCTGATGACAGCCGAAACCAGCTGCTAATGGTCCTCCTTGATCATGTGAGCAGCTGGTTTCGGCTGGACACTTCTCAAAGAGCAGCAGCTGTTAACATCAAACAGCAACAAATCAGCAGCAACTCACATCCATCCAGCCATCCATCCATCAGCAGCAGCAGCTATTGACATGAATCAGCACCAAATCAGCATAAAATCACATCCATCAGAAACATGTTGCAACCATCATGTTTTTGAAACCAGTGCCTTGGTGTACAGTCCATGTCCATGTGCATGAAAAAGAAGTCCATGAACTCTAAAAAAGCTAGAAGCAGCAGAAATAGGAAACAAAATTCCCTTACTTTGATTGAAATGTAGGTAGACACTGATGTTTTTCTCAAGTTCAAACCTGGATCAGATGGAACTGCTTAGCCAGTGCTCAACAATGAATGATGGGAGCATTTTAGGCCAGGTGTGAGTTTAGGTGTGTGGTCCTGATGTGAGCAGTTCTGTCCATCAG